>CM051377.1:12891945-13124445 GCA_028015245.1 Cardamine occulta | reverse complement strand
GCGCAACAACTTAAGCATGTTCGACAATTTAGTGGTAAATTTGAGTCACAAACAATTAACCAAGGATCCGAGCAAGAATTCTTATAGTAATATATCACTATGTTTGTATCTAGTCCCAAGTATTAGAAAATACTAGTATTTACTTCAACAATCTCGTTTCTCTATGCCCTCTAAATCCTAATCCCAATGCATTATAGGGTTTTTCTTTACTAGTTTTGTATGATCCAAACAATATTATAATAATGTAAACGTTAGATATTAATTATATTATTTGACATTTTTTTTATTATACAAACTCAAACAAATAAACTTGAGAGAATGTTGTTAGGAATTCCTATTTTCCTTGGCCTACTCTCATTCCTATAAGAGGATGTTCCTCGGAAACTAATTTCTCTTACTTAGAAATTTGATATTTCAAAATTATTTCACACACCAAAAAGATGCTTGTTCTAAAAAGTTCATTATCATACACGTGTGAGATAAGTGATCACTGATTCTTAGGCTTTTCAAATCACTTATTCCCAATGGGATGGGATTAATTAACAAATCTTGCCTTTTCTCCATCTTTGTCAACCTCTTAAGTATAAATGCATGATGTTTTATGTCTTTGGTCAACTTAAGTTTGTTTTAATTATGTGTATATTCTATTAAACACACGGAGTTTTTTTTGTCAACGATATACAATATGTGAATTTGAATTTCGATGGTGATACACCAACGATATGGTATATCATAAAACATTAGCTTATACTCCTCCCTCTGTTTCTTATTAATCTTATTTCTAGGATTTTTACATATATTAATAAAGCATCTTAAAAGTTGATTATAAATGTATTTTTTGTGATTAACAATTTTCTATAACTTTGAACCAATAGTATTTAATTATTTTTCTTGAAGTTTACAATTCATCATCAATATCTAATAAAAAACATTGAAAATAAAAAAATAACAAAATTTTGAAACAATTTTGTTTTCTAGAAATAGGATTAATAAGCAACAGAATGAGTATGTTACAGTCCAATAAATCATGGTTTAAATATAAGTTATACGTACTATCCAAAAGATTAAATTGAAAGAATCATGTTTTCTTCCTTGGAAGTTTGGAATACCACAATCCTACGCATGTACTTGGCTTTTCATTTTTTGTAAGAACTAGATTAGTTCATGAGCTCATATGGACTTTTAAAACTATATATAGTTTATGATAAACTACCGAGTGCATGAACTAATCTAGTTCTTACAAAAATCTCAATCCATACAATTTTTTTTTTTTTTAAGATTCAATCCATATAATTTTAAAACTATATTATTTTGTAATTATTTTGATCTATGCTTACCAAAATCTAAAGTTGTAAAGTTGGGTAGAATGCCTAGAGAGAAAAGATATCGGATTTGTATTTTGAAAAGAAAATTATGAAAAGAATTTGATTAATTTTTTGTGAGGTAATCAGGTAATTCCCGTCTTATAATGTTTACGGTGAGAAAGTACTTAGAATCTACTTAGGTTTTAAAAGCAAAAATTGTCAAGTCACACATTAGTTAAACAAAAATTAAGCGTATGCAAAGAGTATGGAAACGGACAACTGATCGATAATACGTAAACAAAGAGAAGGATAACAAAAACAAAAATGGAAAGTGGGGAAATTGCATGTGAATGGAAATTAGGACATTGAAGAGAAGGCATGTTGGTGTATTTACTAATGCGAGCATTTAGTGAGACTGCAAAAAATGAGCGCAATTTTAGCTTACAAACTTACAACCTCTCCTATAACCCATTTCTCTTGCTCCCTCTCTCTGTACCTTTCATTTAATGCATCGCTCGCAACATTATAATATAATGATAGGCTATAGAAGTGTGTATATTCTTTAATTCTAATAGGAAAAGATATGCGCTTATATATATATCAAGTATTGGAGTGAGTTTATCAATAAAATAAGTCTTTTGTTGGCCATGTAGCTAGCCATATATATATATATATATATATATATATAAATTTATTAGAATCTAGAAAACTAATCTGAAATGTAACCAACTATAATTGTGAAAAACAATTATGATAATGATTTATGATAATACAAACGTTGAATGCGCACACCAATCGCAGGTCCGCAGTATATCTTGAAGCTAGTTAGATGTTAAAACAACATATGAAGATTTTTTGTAAAACAAACTTCAAATGTTGAGAAATACTCAATTAAGGTGATATCAGCTTTCGAGCTATTAAACTATACTGTAGTATATTAATGCATTGAAGTAATCGTACTATTTATTGACATTTTGGTTAGGGACAAATTGGTAGCAGCAAAATATGAATCCACAAGGAAAATGAAAACAAAAATAGAAAACTTTAAATCTGTCTCTTATTTTAAAATCAAACACTTATCGGTTCAGTCCTATTCGGTATGGATCACTCACCATCCATCATCCCCCACCACCACCCCACACACACACACACACAATTAATTGCTCCTATCATGTACAACTTATAGATATGAGTGAAAGACATGTATATTAATTTGAGGCTAAAAATAAAGAATTTACTATTTGAACATTTGATTTTGAAAGCGATCTTACAAGTTTGATATATATATATATATATATATGAAACCCCACATAAAGCACAAACATAAAAAAAAAACTCGGTACATCGGTTTAACCATCCATATTTTCTAGATACTGTGTATATATATATATATCTTACTATTTTTTATTATTATTTTTATATATCTAACTATTTAGTATTTAGAAGTGTGAGTAAAACACATAATTATTATTTTTAAATAGTATTAAAGTCACTGTGTAATTTCCTTGTTGATTTTAGTTTAAGTTTGTATATGTATTTTAACAAAAAAAATTGTATATGTTAATAGCTCCAATCTGATTAATCTCATACACATGTACATGTGTGTGTAATCGAGGGAGAGAGAAAGATTAATGGCATCTGTGGATCTGAAACCAATTAACAGAAAATATCTGAATATTTGTTGTTAAAATTTTAAATAGAATGAATATTAAATGAAAATGGTAAAAAAACATAATTGCTTTAACAAAAGAAAGCGAAAGATAATAGGGAAGTGAAGTGGCAGTTTATAAAAAGAAATTGATGGATGTGATCACTTCTCCGCACTTTCTGCTAAGTGCTACGTTCACAGTTGTGTTGTGTCCCATGCCATTCTTAAGCTGCCTGGATCTTCTCTACGATGTTGCTTCACTTCTTTTCTTTCATATTTCATTTCCCTTTTGTAACTAAATTTAATATCATTTTAGTAACAATATTTTTTACTAATATTTGAAACCTTCATAATTTAATAACACAAGTATATATTTTTATATATAGAGAGAGAGAGAGGGTTCTATGGATATAATTATCTAGAAAATAAAATAATTTAACATGTTTTGCTTTATGATTCAATGAGGATATGCATCTTGTGTAAGTTGTGGAATTTCTTGGTTAAAAGGAAAATACAATTATATATCTTCCACACAAAAAAAAAAAAAAAAAAAAGTGGATGTACTTTGTTGAGCTTTTAAGGTTTTCATTCGCTTGTAGTGGTCCCAATATGTAAAACACATGTCAAATTGATTGCTGTTTGAACATCCCACTGAAATCTAGGGTTCCTCCATGACGCCAATAATATTTTTCGAATAAAATTGAAAGAATAATAAACTGTATACCTAAGAAGATGTAGAAATGTACCACAACACAAAGATGAAATATCAGTAAACAAACCCAATACGATAGCTAATTGGAATTTATCTTTTTTTTTCTTTAAAATGTAAGATTTGAAAGCTACTTTTCTATAACCAGATAAGACATTTCCAATATCTAGATACTCCCAAAACAAATGGAAAAATAAGGGGGTTTTTAATCACTAGACAGTTAGACGTGTATAATAAATCAACACTGAAGCGCAGGAGAGAATTTATTAATTAGTAATTTAGTTTTGGTATATACATTGTTATGGATGTAAGTTATATTGATATAAGACCGTTAGTAAATTACTTGATTAAAAGCAAGTATATCGTGTTAAATTCTTTAATGAGAATATTTAAATTGCTGCATTGATCGCCATTTCCTGATTCTTCAGCCGAAGTTAAGCTGCAAAGGCCCGAGCACCAAAACAGCTCAACATAAATTATATTTTCTTTTATTCAAAAAGAAAAAGAAAATACTGTACTAAATAATGAGAGTATTAATGTATACTGAATTTAAATACTTTATTTTTTGCTTAAAATAAGACCAATTTTTTTGTTTTACTTTGGAATCTTTAATGATCCTGGACCGGTCCTTGGAACGAAAATTCGCTATATATGTTACATAAAAATTTATTTTACACGAGTGTTTAAGGTTATGTGGAAGGGCATTTGTCGAAGGCCACCAAAAATTATAAAATTAGAGGGTAATAATTTTTTTTGTTAGACTTATGCATTTAGTTTGATAAATGTGACTGGGATCTGTAGGTTTAAGTTTTTAGTTTAATAAAAGGTTGTTGTCCAAATTTTTCGATTGCTTATTAGATATGGCTAACGATTTAGTTTAGTTGTATTTTCATAAGGAAGCTTTTTAAATATGAAATTGACAAAGTACCCTATACATAGAGTTAGAGGTGGGCAAACGAAAATTCGAGACGAGATTTTGCAGGAATGGAACGAAAATTTGGGAATAACAAAAAATGTCTCATTTATGTTCTATATAAAATTTGGGATGAGACGAGACAGAAACAAAAAATCCAAAAAAATAAACATAACAAATAAATAAATTATTAAAAATGTGTTTGTTTAATAATCAAAAACTTAAAATTTAAAAACAATTCAACATAAACTTCGTAGTCATAAATTATCAAAATTAAAATAAACCAAAATAAATTTCAGTAATGTAAAAGCCTAATAAATCAAGTAACTACCGAAGAAAAAAATTAAATAAACCAAGTAACTAATTTTCATATTTCTTTGCATCATTACTCGTTTATTTTTTACTGAGTAATATGCAAAAAGACTCAACAAAAATAGTATCTAGTTAGAAAGAAAAAAAAACACCTTTAAACATACAAAATGTCAAAATGTTTATATTAAAAGAATAAAAGTTATCTTTATGAAATTCAATATTTCTAATTTTATGTTACTATATTTATGAGATATATATAAAATAATATCCATTATATATAAATCCTGAATAGGGTTTTGAAAATTTACGTTCCCGTCCCGTTTTCAAATGGGATTATGAAACTTAAACCATATAAGAATATATTTTAGAATTGGACATGAATTTCTGATCAAAAATAAAACGGAATGGAATGGGACGGAACGGGACGGAAATTATGTCCACCATAGTTAATATAAATTAATACTGTTTAACATTATCCCTTACAATTTGTTTGGTTTGATAAAAAGCTCGCATTTCCTTTATCTTTGAAATAAATGCAGACGAAAAGAATCTTAATATTTCAAAAGAAATTGAAGAATTATTAACACATTATTAATGGGAACGATCATCAACAAAGACCCTCGAGTCAATCCAATAAAAAAATGACCTTAATTTCTTGGCAATTACTATACCACCACCCATCCTGACCTCTTAAAAAATCTTATTTTTTCCATTAAATTACTTGTTTTCTTCGGCGGTATTACATCGCAAACCCCCTAAAATCGTGTTTGGCTAATTGATTATGACTATTCTTACATCCAAACAAACCAATTGCTCCCCCCTCCAAAATTAAGGCTGAACCCCGAAGGTGGCCGAGAGAATCCTCCTTTTCTCAGATTGAGAGTCCAGAAATTAACTCCACCACATATGAGACTATAGTTTTTAAAAACATATACAAAACAAAATACAATGCCCATCTTGTTATAATTAAATAAATATTTCTACGACAAAATAAAATGTGGGAAAAGGAGTTAAATTACCATCTTTCTGTCTGGTTCTATTTAATGTTTTGCGAGATGTCAGAAGAGAGGGAAAAAAAAATGAGAAATCCTAGTTCAGAACCAAACATGGATCACTTTCAAAGAGTCTGTTGCTTCAATTTCTGAAGAAATTTGAGTTCGTACGTTTGAACTGCAGAAGCAGTTTGGATTTTAATGCAAGAACCGTAAGGAAGAGCGGCATGGGTTTGCATTAATGATCACTTCGAGTTTCTTCCGATCTCTTACTGTTTTCTACTTGAGAAATTAATTATTAGAGATGTAATTAATATAATATAACTAAAAGTATAAAACACGAAGCAACGTAAATTACAAAATGTAAATGTAAAATTATGTGGCGAAAAAGACACTCATGATACAACAACAAGTCTACAACTAATTAAATTATGTTGAAGATATTTAGGATTTCCAAATTCCTCTATACAAATTGTCTTCTACTTTGTTATGGTCAACCTATTAGTGATTTGAATAGCACATACGTTTTTTTTTTTTAACTAGCACATAAAATGTGATGTACAATTGTACATAGCACATTATAACGTACTTGAAACACTAGCATTGTTTTTTTTTTTTTAATTAAATGTTCCTTAGATATTTTGTAAAAGCCTTTTGTGCTTTTATTGCTAATATACATTTAGCCTCTAAAGGAACTAACCCCTAAAAATCTTAGCACTAAATGATACATTTAGCCTAGTGATATTTAAAAATAAATAAAAACTAAAAGTTTTTTGTCTTTTTTAAAAATATTTTATTTTTGTTGAATGTGAAATCTTTTCTAAAACGTACACATATAAATATTGTAAAAAAAAACGTACACTTATATGGGTAAAATAAAGAAATATATATGTATATATATAGAACTGATGTATATATGTATATATGGGTAAAACTTTAAATTTATGTAAAAAGGATGAATATTTTTAGAGAGGTTGGGTAGGTGAAGAGAGACTATAAGAAGGAGAGAAAGAGGTTGTAACCCTTTTGCCCTATTCACATTTTTATTTTCTTCCCATCAGCCATTCTGTTCTTGCCTTTTCCTCTTCTCTTTTGACACATCACATCATCGTTCAACATCAATCATCGTCATATGCATACACATACATCTGTGTTCTTCGGATCTAGTTAAATCAGTACTTATGGCTTCCTCGAATAGACACTGGCCAAGCATGTTCAAGTCCAAACCTCATCCCCATCAATGGCAACACGATATCAACTCTTCTATCTTGCCTTCTGCTTCCCACCGATCTTCTCCCTACTCTTCAGGTACTTCTACTTAATTTTACATATCTAGCAATAATTGAAAGTTTTGATGAGAAGAGAATTCTAATCTGGTGAGATGTGGTTTTTGTTACGGTTTGCCAAAAAAGGGGGTGAGGTGGAGAGGAGTCCAGAGCCAAAACCGAGATGGAATCCAAAGCCGGAGCAGATTCGGATTCTTGAAGCCATCTTCAACTCAGGGATGGTGAATCCACCGAGAGAGGAGATCAGGAGGATTAGGGCTCAGCTTCAAGAATACGGCCAAGTCGGTGACGCTAACGTCTTTTATTGGTTCCAAAACCGCAAGTCCCGTAGCAAACACAAACTCCGCCTCCTCCACAGCCACTCCAAACACTCCCTCCCTCCACCACAGCCGCAATCACAACCTCTTTCCTCACTAAACTCGACGTCCTCTTCCTCTTCCTCCTCCTCATCTTCCTCCTCCAAATCCACCAAACCCCGCAAAAACAAGAACAATAGCAACACAAATCTCTCTTTGGGTGGTAGTCAAATGATGGGGATGTTTCCGCCGGAAGCGGCGTTTCTCTTCCCGGTTTCAACCGTGGGAGGGTTTGAAGGGATCAATGTCTCATCCCAATTAGGGTTTCTCTCCGGTGATATGATCGTGCAACAGAAACCTGCTCCAACGTTAGGGCCATGTACCGGACTCCTGCTGAGTGAGATCATGAACGGTGGTGGTAGTGTGAATTATGGAACTCATCATCAACACTTGAGTGAGAAAGAAGATGAAGAAATGAGGATGAAGATCTTGCAGCAAGTACAGCCTCAGATTTGTTACGCTACTACTACTTGTCATCAAACCACTTCTTACAACAACAATAACATCATGCTTCATGTTCCTCCCACTACTTCTACTATTACTACTTCGCATTCTCTCGCTACTGTCCCATCAACTTCAGACCAGCTTCAAGTTCAAGGTATGCTGATATATAAAGTTATCTCCCTTTTAAGTTATTACTTATATGTTTAATTTTTACTCAATACCATATATACATTAATTGTGTCTCAACAATGGAAGGGACACATTAATCAATAAATCTTACAAAAAAATCATGTTTAGTAGTTTGTAAATGATTATTTATTTGTACATCCTGATCTCTTTCTTTTTGATAAAATGAGGTCTATATGTATGTTTTATATAGATTAGTGTTAACATATAGTCATGATCACACTAACATGAAATAATGGCTAACTCGGAAGGAGCGGGCTCGAGGATAAGGGTGCTCATCAATGAAATGGAGCTTGATGTGAGCCCTGGACCCTTCAATGTGAGAGATGCATTCGGGGAAGATGTTGTTCTCATTAATTCCGCGGGTCAGCCCATTGTCACCGATGAATATGGAGTCACTCTTCACCCTCTTCAACATGGAGCCTCCTACTATCTGGTTTTGTTTCCTCTCTATTTTTCCTTGTTATACTAATTAATTAAGGTTTATACAATCACTTCATTATAGCTAAGATAGCACCATAGGTTAAATAAAATAAATACTTAACTAATGGCTATACAATCTTGGTTTTGTAGATCTATAGTAGTTTATTTCTTCATTGGGATCTAAAATGGATAAATGCATGCGAGAGACATGTTGTTTGGCGTAGGTCAACAATGTTGACTCAAACTAATTTAATTACACACACATACCTTGCGCTTCTGTAAAGCATTCATTGGTTTTTTTCTTTTTTTTTTGGTCTTCGTGTTTTTTGACTTTCGTAGTATAGATTCTAATACAGTATTTCGGAGGATGTGCCTGCATGTGTGTGTATATAATCATATGTACAATATATATATATATATATATATTTATGTGATTAATTTCGAGGTCTCTTTTTTGCTTTTGCAGATCTAGTCGTGTGGGAGATTTGAGTTTGCAGAAGAAATTAAGACCCGTCTCTTTCTTTCACTATCTCTCTCGTACGTAGGCTTAAATGTTAGATTTTATAAAATATTGGTTTCAGTTACCTGTTGTGACTGTGTGATGTATGAGTTTCGGGTTAAAACATTCACAAAACTCTCGGTATATTGTTGGCCAATATATGCCGCGTGTTTCGTTTTTATTTCAAAAATCTACAATGCTTTTGTTTCTTCATTTGAATATTATATATATGTGGAATTGTTCAACAATGAGCTAATATGGGGATGAGTAATATAGAAGCATCACATTACCCAATGAGAAAGTAAATTAGGTCATGCGTTATGTTGAGTGTTTAGACTGTGATGTAAGGTTTACTTGCGGGAAGTGGGGGAGTTTGAACTGTCCACGTGAGGTGATATTTCACTTTAATCCCGGGGATTAAAAACGTTACTAAAATTAGTATAGAATGCTTTAAACTACACAATGATATCAACTTTTGAAAAGAAAGAAAAAGTCATTTAAATAGTTTAAGAATTATACTAATTCACATTTGATATTCATATAGCAACTTTTTCTTCTTCTTTATGTTAAAACTTACAAGCCACACTATATAACATTTTCTACTTGTAATTCAGGTTTTCTATCAGTAAGATTATTTAGGTGGTTATGTTCAAATGTATCCTATAAGATATGATTATCCAAATAAATAAATAATAGGTTATAAATAGAAAAGGGTTAGAAAATATAATTAAATAAATAAATAATAGATTATAAGCGTTTTTGCTATAAAAATAACCTTTACGGAAAAAAAAAAGTTCAAATCACTGTAACTGTTATTTTTAGATGTCCACACATAAGATATCATGTGAATATTTTACATCATAAGAAAACGAATTATTTTGGTACAAAGGAATAAGTAACGTATCAAAGTTAGGAAACAGAGTTTTGACAGCCAGTTGATATGATCCTTTTGCTTTAAATTTTAACTCTGAATTCATGATTTCAGATTTAATTTACGATTTAATTCACTCCTATGTGATGGAGTATACGAGTGCCTACTATTTAAGGGAATAAAAGAGAATAACATTTTAGTAAATAATTGTAGTTGAATACAAAGGAGGGTCTAGCGAGGTAGGGGCTTTGTTAGATCAAATCAGATGTCGAAAAGTGCATAATAAAAATGTAATATCAAATCACACAAATGTTTCTCAGTAAAAATATGGTCCTACGGTCCTACTTTCCACTGTTTGACTGTTTCCTTCATCTTGTCGCTTTGAAGTTAGCTTTACCCATGCTTGTATTATTTTCTTTTTTTCTACAGCACAACATTTAATTTGCACTCTCTTTTTTACTATCATATTCATAATTAAACAAGAAAACTTTACCAATAATTTCCTCGAATATTTAATTTATCACCGCATTATTTATATTTAAAATAAATTCGCCATGGATATCACAAATGTTCAGTTTATAATTTACCACAATGCAACGTCTAAAAAATAAATATTGTAATTTACTATGTATCATAGTAATAAACGTTACATAAATTTTATAAAGCTTTGTTTATTATGTCGTTTTCCAAAATTTCTACAAGTTTTTTATTTAATTTATATCAGACTCAATGAAATTAAGAATAAGTTACTAAGTTTGGACATCTCGTGGTGCTGCATGGACACATTGTTGCCACTGTCTATGCTGCCGTGTGCACTTAAATTTCCCCGAAATGCCAAAACTAAAAATTTAACTACGCATAGTTAAAAAATAAAATAACTATGTATAGTAGTAACATTGTGGGAAAAAAGCAATGTATATATAGTAACATAATAATATCATAACGGAACCAAATCTATATTGTTGTTTTCAAAAAGGAAGTATTGGTCGTTTTCGAAACTAAAGTAGAAAATTACGATCGCAAATTCGATGTTGTCATGAAATTAAATGAGATTAAAGAGTGTAAATAGAAATCTATGAAGTGACAAGAAAGAAAAAATAGAAAGCTAAGAAAGAGACAAACAAAAAAATAGGTTCAGAAGAGTGTTGACCAGAGGAACTGTGGATTCACCAACAAGTGGGACAAACTTTCTCTTACGTCCAAAACTGACACAATAGTATCTTAACTCTTTCTTCTCATCATGATATCATATTCATATGACACTCACTCCATGTTCACTCTCTCCTCTCTCACATCTTTCCTTTTTCTATAGCCCAAGATGTTAAACTTATAGATCTACGATGATTTAGATCTCTTGTAATGCAAACGAAATGTTGCGAATGATAAGGATAACATTTATGAATCTAAGACTAGATCTCAGGTTGCAGTATCTTGTAGCCTTGTAGAGTCGTAGGTGATCAGTGACACTCTTAGGACTTTTATGGTTTTAAGAAAAAACAATTTTATCATAAACTACGCTGTAATAAATGTGAGGTTCCTTTCCATTTAAAGTAATTACTGTTTCTAATATTTATTTTGTATATTAATTCTGTATGAATTTGGACTAGGCCAATTTTAACATATTTTGATTCTTTAAAAAATAATAGTTTAAACGAGATTCTTATATGCAATTTGCTAAATCGTACTACTAAAATATTACTATGCTATGTGAACTTCAAATACCACAAAAGAAATCATCTTTGCATTGGTTTCATCAAATTCGTTTATCAAAATTAGATTAATCAAATTTCCAAATGATATGTTTCAGAAGTTAATTTTATTAAATTTCTTGGAAACAATATATAGAACAAATAATTAAATTTTATAATTTTGTTTTTGAATCTTTTATTTTCTAAAAAAACATCTCTAACCATACACTTTTTAATAATCCGTTTTTATTTTACTTTATCCGTAATTTTCTTTACTTTTATTTTTTTAAAATATAAATAGCTTTTTAAAATTAGTGGTGCGACGGTTTCACCTCGGTGGGCGCAAAATCAACCTTGAATTTCGATACGATAATACAATATCCACTACTAAAAAACCACTAGATTACAAAATTTAGTAATTTGTGGCTTTAACTTTTAAAAAGATAACGAAAGACTTATTTCTTAAACATATACTATGTTGTTAATTAGTTTGAGGTCTATAGACTGTCGTATGAAATATATATTTGTTAGAATTTTCAGAGCTGGAATTCTAAACATATCTGATAGTGATGCGGCCTTAACACAATATGCATGATTTGTAATTGTCATCTACGACACTGCTGAGAGTGATTTTCTCACTTTTTGGGATCAATTAATCGGGACACTACACATGGAGATGGAGGTGCTACTAGTTGTAAGGCTCTCCTCTCGAATGTTTCCACGCCAAAATCCATCAAAGCGCTCTCCATGAACCTTTTTCCACAACGATGTGACCAGTGCTTGGTTTTTTTTTTTTCCAAATATTATCCAAAAAAAAGCACCCTACATTTAGACCTCCAAAATGATAAACTACACCCAAACGGATAAATGTGTGTCCATGACTAAATTAAAGAATTTTGTCAAAAAAAATAAAATAAAGAAGACGTCATGTCCAACTTATTCGTGACAAGTGAGGTCTGTACCACAAGACACCTATCGAGGTACACTCGTGCAGCGAAATAGTTGACATACTGCTGCTTATGACAAGAAGCATAACCAATGTTAAAGAGCATGATGGAGCGATTTGACTGTGGAAATAAAATTTGTTCTAGCCATGGATAAATAAAACGTATCTTAACCATTTCATTCTAATCAGAAGAGACTATGATAAATAAAACGTATCTTAACCATTTCATGCTGCAGTCTATGAACTATGGAGGGAGAGAAATGCTCGGCTGCACACTTCAATCTCGACTTCTCAAAGTCGAGTCACCCGGCAAGTCCAACAACTACTTAGGAGTAAACTGGCTGGTCCTGACCGGCAGGTTTCTGCTCGGAATCTTTCTCTACCTCAAGGAGTATCTTGCCCACACCAAGATACCTTCCTTACCATCTGGTTTGGTTACTTCCATGATCCCACTCCAACCTAGTCTTGAGCGTCCCTTTGTCTAATGATGAGTTGTATTTATAAGCTCTTTATATATTCAAACAACTTTCTTAACTTCTCTTTCATTTCCTTAACTTCTCTTAACCACAAAAGAGTCAAGGAATATAAATACAGTTTAAAGAAAAAAGAAAAAAAAAGGAGAGACTATGATAGATTTTTGGTCAAATAACTTGAGAGATCCGAACCCCCATTAAGTATTGTAAAAATGGGGCAGATTTGACCACACATCATTATATGGACAATGTTGAATTCATTAAGTGGGCCAAAACATAGATTCATTTGAGAGACCAAATGTATTAGTTTAATTCATTTAGCGAACCAAACATCTAAGGTACTGAGTTCATGTGGACAAGTTTAAGTTGGGGACTAAATTTAGATATTGAGTTTCTTATGAACAAATTTATTTAATGTGTGGACCAGATTAAGTTTTGTTGTTTTTTTTGGTGTGTATAAGTTCAATAAACTTACCAAAAAAAGACAATCAATTCAATAAAACAAAACAGAGGTATGACATGAATAGTACCTAAATCCATATCCACTAACGTTTTTTCGTAAGTAACAAAATCAAAAGAACAATTTAGAATAAAAATGGGAAAATATTAAGTATATATATACTAGCTATGTTGTTTTCGTTTTAGTCAAAATGTTATTTTTGTTAGCAATATTTTCACCTGTAAAAGACTCCTTTTCGAGAAAGTTAAACTAATAAACTTTTAAGCAAAGATCATCACACAAAAAATTATGTAGTATTCTTTGTGAGATCAATCTTGAGTTATATATTTAGATTATCCCAAAATTCTATGACCAGTAAAAATATAGGAGAATCCTTGATTATCTGAATGCTCTCGTTCTCTTCTTATATTCATCATTCTTAAAATATTGGTCTTTTCTCTAATTTAGGAAACGTTAACAGACAGAAAAAAAAAACACCCAAAAAAAAAACCACTATCTGCAAAGATTAAATTCTTTCTTGTTTCCAAAGTTCTTGGAACAGCCAGATAATCTATGTTTGTATAAAATAGTCTTAAAAAACATCACAAATACAAACAAAAAAAGGTGTAGCAACCAGATATGGGAACATATAAAGCTGAAGACGATTACGATTACCTCTTCAAGGTAGTCTTAACGGGAGATTCCGGTGTCGGAAAATCAAATCTGCTATCCCGATTCACTAGAAACGACTTCAGCCACGACTCTCGCTCAACCATTGGTGTCGAATTCGCAACACTTAGCATCCAAGTCGACGACAAGATTGTCAAAGCTCAGATATGGGACACTGCCGGCCAAGAAAGGTAATCAATTATATGTGGACATATAAACCAAGCTGAATCAAATATATATATATATATATATATATATATATATATGCGCTTAAATCATAATCAAACTGAAATTATTTTATAAATAGATTAGTTATCATCTAAAATATCCTAAAGTTTAACCAAGTTTAATAAACAAAAATTTATTAAAATTATATAGAATTTGTTTTTTCAAGTAGATATTATAATATTACATAAAAATTGAATTATAGTTAAAATTCTTTATTTCTATCCTTCTTTTGTATCATTAACATTTTTTTTTAATATGTGATTCTTTTCCAAAAACCAAACTAAACTGAACAAAACCAAAACTGTATCACACCAAGCCAACTAACTTTTGTTTGAATTGTCCCACCCTTATTGATCTTAGAGTGTATATGCAATTAGGTATCGAGCCATCACGAGCGCTTATTACCGAGGAGCCGTTGGTGCATTATTGGTCTACGACGTGACACGGCACGTGACATTCGAGAACGTTGAAAGATGGCTAAAGGAGCTAAGGGACCACACCGACGCAAACACAGTAATAATGCTCGTTGGTAACAAAGCTGATCTGTGTCACCTTCGAGCCATCTCAACGGATGAAGTGAAAGATTTTGCAGAGAGAGAAAACACATTCTTCATGGAGACTTCGGCACTCGAAGCTGTAAATGTCGAAAACGCTTTCACAGAGGTTCTCACTCAGATTTACAGAGTCGTTAGCAAGAAGGCTCTTGAAGCTGGAGATGATCCAACCACTGCTTTGCCTAAAGGACAAATGATTAATGTCGGAAGCAGAGATGATGTTTCAGCCGTTAAAAAATCGGGTTGCTGCTCGACGTAGCAGAAATGAGTTTTTTCTATTTTTTATTTTTCTCTTTCGATGTATTGGAAACGTTAAAGATTCATAGAACCAAATGTGAAAACTTTTTAGTTCCTGGTAATTGGGAAGATGAAAATTCAAAGGCCCAAAAAAATTCAGATTTCGTTTAAAGGCCCACCATGTCATCAAAAAGACCAAGCTGGATGAGATCCAATACACCACCTATAAAAAGAAACAATATAATGATGGGATAGCTGAAGCTTTTATCAATCTAACAAATCACCATACTCGAGTATTGTTTTTTTTTTTAATATATAAAGATACTCAAGCACCTCACAGCAATATTTTTGTGTTTTTCTTTATTTATATTGATTTAACTTCTCATACCACTATACCAGTCCAGTTTGGTTATATATAGCCTAATGATAGTTTTTTTTTTGTAATTAATAGCCTAATGGTAGTTGACTTTGAATAAGATTTTTTTTATCATCTGAAATTTATTGATAAAAATAGGGTCAAATTAAGAAGAACCTTATTTTTCGCTAAGAGGTTAGACAAACATGTGAAATAGAGAACTAACACATTCACACCTACAAAGACAAAAGAACAAAGGGATACAACACCCCAACAAGACACGAAGCAGATCTTATTCAAAACGAATGCGCAGCCAAGAAAAAATCATCGAAGCAACAAAAGAAGCAACTCGAGAGACCGATGCCACTCCCTGATCAATGAGATAACCAATCTCCAAAAGACGCCGAAGACAATAGATTGCAGCTTCAGAAACTAAGCCGATAGACAATTAGAAGTCCCAAAGACTAAAGCGAACTCAGAACTCAAAACCAAGGCAAGACAAAGAAGATAAACCCGAGAATTTATAGATACAGAATACCAAAGCAACTTCTAAACCCCACCAGAGAGCCAACCAAAAAAAATTACCGAGGAAGTTGTGCAAAACATAACAACGATAACGGAGACCTCCTATAGTGAATCAAGGGTACCACACCATCTAAAAGACTAAGGCTTGAACCTGAACCAATCTTCCGGATGCAGCCAAGTCTGCAACAACTTTGAAGCCTCGATAGGAACCTAAATTAAGGGTCAGATACGATCCAGCCTGAAATGTAGAGACAAGGAGCGAGAACGAATTACATCGAGAAGCCTGGCTTAGCAAACCAAGAGAGACAACAGATCGAAACCGATGAGACTTCATGAAGAACTCAAAAGACGAGACTCAAAAGCTGCCAGAATAAAAGATCAAACAAACTCCGGGTTCACCAATGCACAAGCCTAGAAGAGAACTAATTCCAGCCAAAAGCTCCAACATCACTTAGACATCAAGACTCTAGGCGAAAAGGCGAGACTAACACCCCAATTTAACCGAATCAATTCAAAGAGACACTAAAGCACATATATACATATAAATCAATTCAAGAGACTAGTTTAAAATCCAGTGGATCAATCTTTCTTTGAAATTTGTTGGACGGTATGATTCGGCTATAATTAGATCAGATTCTACTCCTAAATCTCTAGTTTGATACTGACTAGGATCAACTAATTTAAAAAAATATAAAAAAAATACTCCTCTCTTTAACAAAGGGAATAATAAACATATGGCTCGTATGATTAAAGGCCCACGACACGACCGCTTCTGATTACAGACAACGACAGGTCTAATCTATTTTGGCAAAGTATGACGTGGACCCCACTATCTTCAATCGGGTTGCCACGTGTCTACATATCAGCGCCTTGAGAAGTGAATCAACACTTCCGTAGGTCCCCTAGAAAGCAGACCGAGATAATATGGAGATTTCATTGTTTTATTAGAAGGAACCAAAGTTACCAAACCATCCGGTTAACCGGTTCCACTGTAATTTAGAAGCATATCTAAAAGTCAACAATGGGATAGAATAGAACAAAGGAAATACATAGCCGGGCCAAGAATCCTAATGGCCCTAAGGTAACAAAAAGGTTTGGGCCCTGTTTGTTTTTTTTCTTTTTTTTTTCTTGTGATATAATTATATATTCCACAAATCGTGGAAACTCCAATTAATCTTCCAGATGTGTTATAAAAAATTGGATATTTTTGCAATATTTAAATTATAACCATAATTGTAATTTTACGTAGAATTGTACCTCGTTACTCAAATTTATTTTATTTTCTTGAAAATTTGTAAAAATCTCCAAAATATATTAGATATATTCCTATAAACGTTAATAAGTTTACATTTTGCATCATTACGAACTCCTAAGATCTACTAACAATTTTTTTTGCCATTTGTGAACAGTACATGAATTTCAACGTAATAGTATTCCATAAAAAAATGAAAATTGTTAATTACTAAATGGAATATAAACAGAACAAATTATCAAAATGTACTACCTACCAAATTGCCCTATAATAATTGGAAAAAAAAACAGATATTGAATTCCTCTGTACTCTGGTTGGACCACAACATAAGTCACTTACTTACACAAATCCAACACTCATTTATCCAAGACTACATCATACACAAGACTGAAAAATCCCTGGCTGCATCATTAACAAGAAAAATAGAAATTCATATGCTCATCTGCCAAAAGTTTAAACACAGCAGTATGATTGGTTTGCCACGAGTTTTTCTTTAATCAT
Organism: Cardamine occulta; assembly: GCA_028015245.1. NCBI lineage: Eukaryota > Viridiplantae > Streptophyta > Magnoliopsida > Brassicales > Brassicaceae > Cardamine > Cardamine occulta. The sequence continues at coordinate 13,106,635 of CM051377.1, read as the reverse complement.
GTTTTGTCACCAATCATCATTCGTATGTCCAACTTTATTGTCTTGATAAAAAAACTCCCAATATTAAATATGTATCTTCTACAAATCTTATTAAAAAAAACATGTGTATCTTGTGAATATAGTTACCCAATTAAAATACACACGTAAATTTACTTTGAATGTGATTATTCAGTTAAGATCTTTTAAAACACTAACAATGAAATATGTAAAACGTAAAAACCAATAAATTAAAGTGATGGTACAGTGAAAGATTTATAGTGGCAATGGAAATCATCGCTTAGGTTTAGGCCAATGATTAAGTTCTCCCATTTATAGATCTTCACTAATTTTTTTTTAATGTGAAATATATTGAAAGAATTAAGGATAATAATTTAATTGTAGATCTTCACTATAAGTTTTTCTTTCGACGCTATAAACATCGTCAGTAACAAACAAATATATTTTCTTTGAGACTACTGTATCTTTTAGTTAGTTTAAAATTTTCATAGTTTTTACACTTAAACTTAAAGTTGTTGAAATGGGCTCGACTCTAATAAGTTATATGGTGTTTTTACGTACTGCGCTTTCTCATTTCTTATTCTATCAGTAGCATTAAAGTCATCATTTTAGTATCGACGGTCAAAAGTTCCATAAATTCGGAAATCGTATTCTGCGTACAAAAATTCAAAAAAATGTAATTTTCTTTTCGTTGACCAATCTCGCTCAATAAAACTTTCAGCCTATGGCGGAATGGATATAATGGGACATGTCAATTTGTTTCAATATCTAGTAACGAACTAACGATACTGCATGTATATTTTACAAACAAATTAGAAAAACAAATAATTCCAAATTATTCGTTGTTTGGTATATCTGCTTATGATCGCACTAATGACAGGAATTAAATACGCTAACCTTTTTTTGGTTTGTATATTGTGGATCACTAGATGTATTCCAAACTTAAACTCGATTACATATTAACGAAAACGTATTATAAAACAGACTGTTTAATTTTTGGCTTTTGTACGTACGGGATTTCAATATTAAAAATAAAAATGGTGGGGAAAATATGGTGTTTTTGACTTGTTGGAAAAGTTAACGTACGGATCAAGATATTATGAATTATTTATGAATACACTGGATTTATGTACATTTGAAATCCAGTGATAACTCCGTCAATTATGTTAAACAATTAACTAGCAGTTCTAAAATACAATCTAAGGATCCTTACAGTGTTATATAATTTTCTATACTTATCTTATAAATTTGAAATTCTATCTTATAAATTTGATATATTAAAAAATCTTGGTAATAATAAAAAAAATCGATTTCTCAAGAAACAAATCGATTTGAAAACGCACCATCTAATTATGAATCAATCTTAGTGCGGTGGGTGGCACTGACATAACTGATCAAAGCTGGATTTAAAGGCCCGAAATAGTAATCAGTCAAAAAAAAAAGAAAGTAAAAGTTCGTCTTAAGAAAATCATTTACTCTCTTAGAAAACAAAATACTACTCTCAGCGCGTGCATCCCCGCGCACATATTTATTTATGATTTGCAACGTTTTGGCATTTAAAATTGGGACGTCTGAAGATAGATATTGATGTAAAAGCCTAAGGACAGTTTTAGTTCTATGTTGTCAAGTCATTGTAACAATGTCTAACATAGTTCATAAATATCTTCCTACGCTTGAAAAAACGGTGTTATCAATGGTTAATAAATAAAAACAACTAGGATGCAAAACAATTGAACCTAATAGCATCCCCAACCTTATACACCATTTTGGTGTTGAATCTACATTATTTTAGTATAAATTTAACACACACAAAATTGTCTTCTCCAACCACAACGCTAAAAATCAAACTAAAATATAATTATATATTATTTTATAATTATAATAATTATTTATTTTTGTTATTTAATAGTTTTTATTATATAATTATATTACAATAAGAACATATTATATCAAAAATATTTTTTTTTTCTCATTTTATATCTATTTAAAAAATTATTTTACTTTATTTAATTTATTATTTTATTAATAAAATAAGTAAATCGTGTTTGGTGTTGTGAATTGAATACTAAATACCAAATTTGGTGTAACACTGTACTATCACACTAAAATAATGTAATTTTTAGTGTTCTATTAGTGAACCTTATTATGCTAAAATAGTGTGTTTAAAGTCCTATTAGAGATGATCTAAGGTCCTATGTTGAAATAGTGATTTACCACAAAAACATTTTTTTTTCAAGTGATAAGATCATATTTTCCTAAATTGTGTAGTTGTTATAGTCAATAAACTTAGCATAATAAGTTTGTCAACTGATTATAAAATATATATAGAAATATGATTCGTATTAAATATCTTTTCTGATCGGCGCCGGTGGCTAATGCAGCACCGATGTTGGTCCCTCCAAGCTGCATGTAAGATAGTTCTTTTCTCTTTCGGCTAAAAAGATCGTGTTAGTCGTCGGATCTGGTTGTGGGTGGAGGAATGGTGATGAGGTTAGTGGTTTCGCTGGCGTCCTAGGCCGAAGCTAGGGATCAGATCTGGTATTAGATGTGAGAGGGTTGTTGTCGGCTGCATCTAAGGTTCACTCTTGGTTTTGCTTGGTCTTGCGTTAATTCTCAGATCGATATATCTTGCCTTTGGTTCTGGTTGTTCTTTTGCCTAGGCTTGTTTTTCCGGTTAATTCTCGTTTAGGGTGGTTTAATTTATAGGTTTAGTCCTGGCCGAAAATTAGTTGTTGGTTTTTGGTTCTGGTTGTTGGGTCGAATGGTTAAGCCGTTTGGTCTGGTTAGAGCAGACGCCAACCTCTGTTTTTGTGGTCTTTGTGCTAGCCTGATTCGAAGTCTAAGACATAATTGATCTTGTTTTGGCTCTTTGTGTGAAGTTGAATTCAGAGAAGAACACGAAAGTTGCACTGAAAATGATATCCTTTATTCATCTCCTTCAATGCCTTTTATAGACTACAAATGCTGAAGCAAATAACACGACTCCACTACCTAACCAACTAAGCTACGACTCAGAACGTAATCGACAGAAACAAACTAGAGAGAACAAGTCTCTGTTATTCCTAAACTTGCGGAAGATAAAGACACGAACCTAACTAAAGACACGAACTCAACATTTCCTCCCTTGAACTGAACCTTCTCAAGGTATCAGTTCAAACCACGCATTCCAAAAGCTTCTCGGATTCTTTGAAATGTCACCATCTTCAAAGGCTTCGTCATGATATCTGCTAGTTGCTCCTCCGTGTTACAGTAAACAAGCTTGATGACTCCTTCTTTAACCAAATCCCTTAGAAAATGATAACGAACTCTGATATGCTTGGATTTCCAATGTAAAACCGCATTCTTAGACAACTTGATCGTAGAAGTATTATCACATAATAACACCATTTCTTCTCCTTGATCGTATCCGATTTCTTTTAGAACTCTTCCCATCCAAACAACTTGACAAGCGAAAGTTGCTGCTGCAACGTACTCTGCTTCAGTGGTTGATAGCGTCACAATGGGCTGCTTTCATAACGACCACGCAACAGCTCCTTCATCCAATAAAAACACATACCCTGAAGTGCTTTTGCTATCATCTATATCTCCTCCATAATCGCTGTCCGTGTAGGCAACAAGCCCTGTTTTTCCTTCTTTTTTGTACCAAATACCGTATTCCATGGTTCCTTTCAAGTAGCGCATGATCCTTTTCCGTTATCTCTGCTTCCATTCCTTCCTCTTCGTTTTTATTTTTATCATCCACATACTCATATTCCCACTCGAGTTCCATGCTCTGTCCAGCTGAGTAACTTTCATCCCAATTCCATTTTTTATCTTCCTCAAATATCACATCTCGGCTGATGTGAACTTTTTTTCTATCGGATCATACATCTTGAAAGCCTTTGATTCACTGCTGTACCCAATCATGACACACTTCACGCTTTTGTCGTCGAGCTTTGTTTTTTTACATCAGGAATATGAGCATACCCGATACAGTCAAAGATTCGAAAGTGCTCAACCGATGGCTTGCTTCCGCTCCACGCTTCTTCTGGAGTCATATCTTTCGCCCATTGCACTGCATCTGGCCAGAAGATCTTTGGTACTTCCTTTTCTGTTAACACAGCTCTCACCATATTCATGAGGGTTCTGTTGTTGCGCTCATCAATGCAATTTTGTTGTGGGGTGTATGCAGTGGTCAATTGTCGCTTGATCTTGTGTTCTTTACAATATTCCTTGAACTCGAGAGAATTGTACTCACCTCATCTGTCTGTTCTTAAACATTTGATGAAGCTTCCCATTTGCTTCTCCACATACGCCTTAAACTGTTTGAATTGGGAAAAGGCCTCTGATTTCTCAAGTACAAAATAGATCCACGTCTTTCGAGAGAAATCATCGATGAAGCTTATCAAATATCTCTTCTGGTTATTCGATGATGGAGTGATTGGGCCACAAAGATCATAGTGGACTAGTTGCAGCTTCTCGGTTATCCTCCACTTGCTCTGTTTTGGGAATGAAACACGATGGTGTTTTCCTTTGACGCATGACTCGCACGTTACCTTCACTTGTCCGATGCTTGGTAAACCAGCCACCATCTCTTTGTTGTGCAAAGTAAGAAGGCCTTTGTGATTGAGATATCCGTAACGATGGTGCCACAATTCTTCTTTGTCTGCGATATTCACCTGCAAACATCTCTCTTCCTTCGTCTTATTGTTTGTTTCTCCCAACAGAATAAACATTCGATTAGCAGTCATAACAGACTCTGCTATCTTTCCTCTTGAGGGGTGAAATATGCTACACGTTTTCCGTTCCCCTCCTTTGAACATGACATCGAGACCCTTCTCTTGAAGTTGCCCCACGCTCAGCAGGTTATTCTTCGATTCTGGAACAAAATACACATCATTGACCACGTAGCTTACACTATTCAATGTTATCTTCACGATTCCTTTTCTGCTAACTGATAGCTTATGATTGTTTCCGAGTTTGACGTCGTGGGAGAAGGCAGTGTCTAAACTCGTGAATAAACTTCTCTCCTCACACATGTGGGTTGAGCATCCAGAATCCACGAACGAGATATCTCCTCTTCTGATCCCTTGAATTTCAACGTAAGCCATCAGGAGAACTTCATCTTTTTCATCGATTTCTGCAAAATGTGCACCAGTACCTTTCCCGCTAGGACATTCGTATTGGAATTGCCCGAGCTTGTGACAGTTGTAACACTCGATCGTTGCTATGTCGAAAGAGCGCCCTCTGTCTCTACCTCGTCCTCTATAGGTTCCTCTTCCTCTTCCTCCCACATTAAGAGCTCGATCTTCCTCTTCATGAGTGCTCCTTTTGAATTTCTTCTCATGAACAGATAATGAGCTCTGCAACTCATCAATCGTCATGCTCCTTGTGTCTTTGGACTCTTCAATGGATACAACAACATATGTGAACTTGTCAGTCAGAGTACGAAGAATCTTCTCCACGATCTTCGAATCCGGCATCTCTTCCCCGTTGCTCCTCATTTTTTTGGAAACCGTCATCACTCTCCTGAAGTAATCATCGATGCTCTCATCATTCTTCATATCGAGGATCTCAAAATCTTTTCTTAAAGTCTGAAGAATGGATCGCTTCACTCTCTTATTCCCTCCAAACTTTCTCTTCATTGACTCCCAAATGATCTTGGATGTTTTGCGATCCAAAATCTGTTCAAACACGACCCAATCGATGGCTTGAAAGAGGTAGTGTTTGATTTGATGATCCTTCATTTTGAGATCCTCGAGACTCTTCTTCTGCTCTGCAGTCAACACAGCTTCTGGTGCCGGTTCGGTGAATTCTTCCTCCATGAGACTCCACAATCCCTTGGCTCGCAGAAGATTCTCCATCAATTCACTCCAATGATCGTAGTGACCATAAAAATGAGGTATCTTGGTAAGTGTCTTATCTTCACTCATTTTCTCTTTTTTTTTCTTTCTTTGATCACTTTGCTCTCACTTTGCTCTGATACCAATTTGTCAAGTTGAATTCAGAGAAGAACACGAAAGCTGCACTGAAAATGATATCCTTTATTCATCTCCTTCAATGCCTTTTATAGACTACAAATGCTGAAGCAAATGACACGACTCCACTACCTAACCAACTAAGCTACAGACTCGTAAACGGAATTGACCGAAATAAACTAAAGAGAACAAGTCTCTGTTATTCCTAACTTGCGGAAGATAAAGACACGAACCTAACTAAAGACACGAACTCAACACTTTGGACTTATTGATTTTTCTCTCTACCTTTTGGTTGGTCTAGCTTTGTCCACTATGGTTGGCTTTGATCACTGGGTGTTGGAGAGATTTCTTGGCAAGTTTTTGAAGATAGAATTCCGGTTTGTTCGTTTTAGTTTTTGCTTTTTCTTTTGTAAATTATAATTTTTTATCTCTTTGTAATTTTTCTGTAAGTTGCGGATTAGTTTTCTTTTTTTGGGCTATGCTTTTGGAGATTTTTAGTTATTCCGCTAGCTTTTGTAATAAGATTTTGTAATCTTAGAAGGTTTAATGATAAATTTAAGATAGAAAAAAATAAAAGATAAATGAAAAAGTAGCTCGTTGATACATGATAGTTTATCAATCACAATCTCAAAAAAAAAAAAATGGGAGAAGAAAATCGTAAAATAAATAAAGAAAAACGAAAGCGAAGCATTGAATGAAAGGTGGGGTTAGGTTGTTCTGCAAAAATTCCAGAGAAAGAGAAAAAAAAAGTGGAAGAGAAGTAAAGTGAACAGTAATGAAACGGGTAAAGAAGACCAGAAGAAAAAGGAGAGTGGAAAGGACGCGCCAGGAAAGAGCGTGAGGCTCGAGACTTGCCAAAAGAAGATAGGAAACAGATGTCGGGGCATTAACCAATTGGGTATTTGGATTTGTAACCCGTTTTGTCCGGGTCCTGCCCCAATCTATAGCTGTATCTATTTTTACATCTTAGACTGTCTCGCGTGTTCACACAAATTTTAAAAATAAAAATTTGAAAAGAAAGATAAAACACACAAAAACATTTAATAAAAAAAAAAAAAAAAAAAAGTGAAAGAAAAGTCCCCCCTGATCCTCGGGTTCTTTGTAATTTATGACTCTCCCAATTTAAGGACCTTCTTCTCTCTTTTTCTCTATTTTGTTGTCCTTTTACAGATTCTTTATTTACTTTTTTACCCCTACAATGTTGTACCTATACAGTATTTCGTTGTTCTCTTGTTTGCTGCCTGCATTGTGGGTGTTGAGACTTGAGAAGAGATTCTCACAATGGGTAATTTTAATTAATACTCCACCCATATAAGAGAACAATATATTTCGGATGTTTTTATGGGAATTTTGGATACATTTCATCATTGCTTTAGTTATGTTTAACCCTCTATACATTTGTGTGATGGACATGGGACTGTCGTAACTAATATTCAACTACGATGTCGGGTCTAGAAGGAAAGACTCGCAACTTATGTATTCTGCCTTTTTCTTGGCTATTTTCTGGTAGATTTTTTTATATATATTTTAACTTCATTTAAAAAATATATATATATATATATATATATATATATGAAATCATTCAATTGTGGTATAGTTTATACATAAAATCATATATATTAACGATAATAAACTATATTTTTAGTTTTAATAGGTTTTAACTAAGTATATTATTTAGTTTCCATTAAATATAGTATTTTGAATAAACTGTCATATTTAAAGAATTCAAAAAAGATTTATTTTCAAAAGAGATTACATGTAACAAATGCCATAATTTTATCAAAAACATATTTTATAATTACCCTTAAGTGATTTGAGTAAATGTTTTTGTTTGAACTGATGATTTTATATAATAGGTGTCAGAATAAATTTATATAACCATTTGCTGTATAACTAGTTCATCTCTAAACCGATCCAGAATTTTTGAAGTAGATTTGAAAGATGTGAAAGATGTAATAGACAGGCAAACAAGAACATATTTGTTTGCATGTGTATTAAGATCTAATATGATTCAAAATGTGGTATGATTAGGTTAGTTCCTTATCAGGGTAGACATAATTATAAGAATTTTCGAAACCTCATCTTACCAAAAAGATATATAATCCCTACCATTTGTTTCTCTCAATATGTCCTACCATTTATGGACCCTACTTTGTAGATATGCAATAATTCCCCCCGTTTTTACAAAAGCATTTGGTAGGTTTATTTAGAAATTCGGATGTGTTGTGTTGTGTATCCATCAATTTATTCGCCGTTTATAATTGGTTCATAAACAAACCTCTCTTTAGCATTGCTTGGTTCTTGTCAATGGAGTTTTCCTAAGTTTTTTTTTGTAGTGTAAGTAAATATATAAATAAGTTTTCTTATTAGAAAATTTAAAGATTAATTAAATGAAATATATAATGAGTTTTTAAAAATTTCCCACATTGTCCCCACACAGACTAATGACACATAAATTTTAATATCTTAAACTTACTAAAGCTAATTGGAAATAATTACCACACTCTCAAGTAAGGAGTCCTCTTGAAAACTAAAGCTGAAACTTTTGGCATCTCGGAATATATTTCAAGGTTGATGGAGCAAACGACCTCTAAATGATGATGGACACTATACACCACGAAATCTATGTTAACATGGAGCTTCAGATGATCATATAATAGTAAAAACGGCCAGTCGTGACTATGCATATCGGTAATGTGAGTGTTTGGATTTAAATATTATCCCATGATATCTTTTCTTTTGATTTCTCTTACCTACCATGTTTTTTTGTTTCTTTTTTTCCCCCCTCAACCTCATTTCTTCTTCTTTTTAATGCAAAATAATCAAAACTAAACTAAAAATTGAAATGTCTAGCTTCTAGCATTTCTTTACCTTTGTTTCCAGTTTGTAAATCTTTTTTTTTTTGTATTTATGTATCTTAGGGTGTGTTTTCTTTAGTTAATTTAGGTTTGGTTGATGGAAAACACGTCGTTTGGATGGAAATAAACAAAATAATAATGCGAAATCATGAAAAAACATATGAAATTATGTTAGTTGGAAGTCTTGCCACCGTTGGATAAAGTTCAGATTTGAAAACTTAATAGAAAATTGCCTCAAGTTTTACTTGGTCAAGATTTCAAGTAATTCCAACTAATAGTTCAAACGTTATAATGAATTTAGTAAACATGTGTTATTTTGACGCATAGAAAAAGTACAACAAAAATTGGAGAAACGAGATAATATACCAAAAGGTCCAAAAACCAAGAAAGATTATTAACTCACCACCCCCCAAACTGAACCAAATCGATTGAATCATCACTCGACTATGTCACACGATTTCGTCCACAAAAATGGATCCACCAGTGGAATCGCCACGCAACTGAGTGACCAGTCGATAATTACCATCATGTCTGAATCAACTTTTCCAATTTAAGTTAGACTCGAAATAAAAACCATTTTGAATCGTATGGATCGGTTCTAAATTTGTATTTAAACCATTTTTATTATAAAATTTCCAGTCTAAGTTTAATTTTAAGAGATCATAAGCATTGTGTTTGCATTTTTGGAATGAATACTCCAACATTGTTAGCTAAGATCTTTTGAATCATCTCTATCTCTTATTTTTATCTAATTATATGTTCTCATTTGTTTTTAGCTATGTATAATTGTCTTTTTGGTTAGATCTTGTGGATTAGACTAGGATCAAACGCAAACAGTTGACAAAAGATATTAGCTAACAATGTTGATCCTAGTCTAATCATATCATTAGACTATGATCATACCATAGCTAACTTCTTTATAATATGATTATTGGTAATTTACACAAATTATTAAACTGCTTGCTATGGTAATCAAAAAATATTATAAAAGAAGTTTACATAACATGATAAAACTTATGAATTCAAAAGTGTACTTTATTATAAAAAAGTTTGACATATTCAAAACTCCGCCTAATTAGTTCCAAATACGAACCACAAGATAAACACATGATTATTACTATTATGGAGGCCTAAATATTAATTGCAGAAAATATACAACCCGGCCCTTAGCAACGTTTACTAAATTACTGAAAATCGAAGCCATTAAAAAAAAAAAAAACAACTCCCCAATGCACCATCGTACTTTACATTCACGGGAAAAAAAAAAAAGAATATAACGGTAAATCCAAATCTGCACCACAAACACAAAAACACATGAACTACTTATATATAATAATGGATAAAACAATTTTAAACTATTCACTAATGTGCATCAATCCCTAAAAGTATGCCACCACTATTGAATCATTCTTTTTATTTCTCCCACCACAAGAAAAAAACGATTCAACGAGACGACAAAATAAAGGATAAAAAAACTTAAGTTAAGCCCATTATTCTTGCAGATCTTATTATATAATGATTAAAAGCATATATACTAGTAACAAGAAATTAGTCATATATAAATATTATATCAGTAAAATCCACAAGTATTATCAACATTGCAAAGAAACTGTTGTGTAAATTTAATAATAAAATAAAAAATATAATCCATCTAATGTCTCTCTCCACGCACAAAAGGTCTAAAAGCCACACCACACACATCAGTCACCAGACGTAGCAGAGGGCACTGTGGCAGAGAGCACTCAGTACTGTTCTCTTCTGATCCTCTCTCTCTCTTCTCTTTACCACTATGAATACAAATGAAAATTAAAAATCCAAACTTTTCGTTTTCTTTTTCTTTTCATGAAAATTAAAAATCTTTTTTTTTTTCCACGGCTTTAAGACTCACTCATCACTGTGCTCTCTCCTCTTTTGCTAAGAGGGTTAAAGTCATGAAGAAACTCCTCTGAAATTTTCTTCCTTTTTTAATAATTATAAAGCTCTTATCTTTATCTTTCTCTATCTCTCTCTATGATGGGTGGTTTAATCGATCTGAACGTGATGGAGACGGAGGAAGAAGAAACGACGCCGTCTTCAGCTTCAGGGTCGGTCTCTCCTTCGTCGTCGTCGTCAGTGTCTGCTTCTGCGGTGAGTGGGTCGTCGAGCTCTGGGGTATGTTTGGAGCTGTGGCATGCTTGTGCTGGACCCCTCATCTCTCTACCAAAAAGAGGAAGCCTTGTGTTGTATTTCCCTCAGGGACATTTAGAACAAGCCCCCGATTTCTCCGCCGCGATTTACGGGCTACCTCCTCACGTGTTCTGTCGTATTCTCGATGTTAAGCTTCACGTAAAAATTCTCTCTTTTATATAATCTCTCTTTCTGTTTTTTTCTTCTTCATTTATGTTTTTACTCTGCTCTCTAAGCAGAGAGATATGGGTTTTTCTTTTTCTGATTATTTTTTGTTTGGTGAATCTGAGTTGGGGTTTTCAATACAAGTTTGGAGATTTGTGCCTTCCAATATTGAATTGTTTGAGGACAAACGAATTTATGTTTGTTTCTTCTCTTCTTTTTTGATTTTTTTTGGGGAAATTTCCATTTTTGTTCCATTTGCATTTACTCTTGTGGGCATTTCATGACGAACATTTGAAATCCTCTTTAAAAGTTTGCAGTTTTTAATTTTGTGCTTATGAATTTGTTGTGAAGATAAAAGTTTTCCCTTAATTTGATAGCAATTGATTTCAGAACAATTGAGAATTCTTAAAATGTGGGAGATTTTGTTTTTGTAGGCAGAGACGGCTACAGATGAAGTTTATGCTCAAGTCTCTCTTCTTCCTGAGTCTGAGGTGAGTGTTCTTCTTTAGCTCTCGTGTGTTGGAACAAGAAAGAGATTAATTGGTCTTCTCTCAGAGATTTTGAGTTGATTGTTGTAGGACATTGAGAGGAAGGTGCGTGAGGGAATAATAGATGTTGATGGTGGAGAGGAAGATTATGAAGTGCTTAAGAGGTCTAATACTCCTCACATGTTCTGCAAAACCCTCACTGCTTCTGATACAAGCACTCATGGAGGCTTCTCCGTTCCTCGTCGAGCTGCTGAGGATTGCTTCCCTCCTCTGGTACTTCCCAACTCTGTATAGATTCTGTAGTAAAGACTAATCATCTCTGGACATTGCACTTTACTTGTCTGAGACATTCAGGGTTTTAGTTCTTCTTCTTTTAGCTCATATAGTGAGAAATTTAACTGTGTAGTTTTACTGTTATGTAGGACTATAGCCAGCCCCGGCCTTCTCAGGAGCTTCTTGCTAGGGATCTTCATGGTCTGGAGTGGCGATTTCGCCATATTTATCGAGGTAAAATTTGTTGTTTATGTTGCTTTTTTTCTTGCCTTGAGACAGTGGATGAAGAATTTTGAATGGTTTGCGTTTCTTTTAGGGCAACCTAGGAGGCATTTGCTCACTACTGGGTGGAGTGCGTTTGTGAACAAGAAGAAGCTTGTCTCTGGAGATGCTGTCCTTTTCCTCAGGTAGTAATATAACTTTACTATCTTCTCTACAAAATCTATGTAGTTACCTGTTAGAGGATTTGTGATATATGGGTTTCTTTGATTTAGAGGAGATGATGGCAAACTGCGACTAGGAGTTAGAAGAGCTGCTCAAATCGAAGGCGCTTCTGCTTTCTCTAGTCAGTATAATCAGAATATGAACCACAACAATTTCGCTGAAGTAGCTCATGCCATATTGACTCATAGCGTTTTCAGCATTTACTATAACCCCAAGTAAGCTCCAACCATAACAACTTCTTCGTTTTCAGCTTTGATAACTACATTTTGGAATCGTAGTTAGTACCTCCCGAGGCCTTAGTTGTGTATTGTTCTTGTATTGTTCCTTTGTAGTTATTTCAATCTAAGTTCAGTAATATACTTGGTGCTAAAAAAATTAATGCCATGACTATTAGTCTATTAATACTAGTTTACTGGAATTTCAACTGGTAAAACATTTTCAGGGCAAGCTGGTCAAACTTCATAATCCCTGCACCAAAGTTCTTGAAGATTGTTGACTATCCATTTTGTATCGGTATGAGATTCAAAGCAAGGATTGAATCTGAAGATGCCTCAGAGAGAAGGTTATAGCTCAAGCTTTATGAGAACCTTGCCACACCTGAGCTTTATACACCCTTCTTTCTAAAATGTTTCCACCTGTTTTGTCAGATCCCCTGGGATTATAACGGGAATCAGCGACTTGGATCCTATAAGGTGGCCTGGTTCAAAATGGAGATGCCTTTTGGTAAGCTATAAATTATGATCTTTAAGAATCACTACTTTTGTTTAAGAGCTCACCTATAAGATTGTTGCTTGTTTTATATATCTCCTAAAGCTCGGTGCTCGGACTGAAACTGTGTGTTTGACGTCATATTCAGGTAAGGTGGGATGACATTGAGGCAAATGGGCATCAACAGCGCGTCTCACCATGGGAGATTGAACCATCTGGCTCAATCTCCAATTCAGGCAACTTCGTAACAACTGGTCCCAAGAGAAGCAGGATTGGCTTTTCCTCAGGAAAGCCTGACATTCCTGTCTCTGGTACACACATCTAGTCACAAACAAGTTGTTATTTTTTTACCGCTGATATAATCTTCTCTTGGTTCAATATTATTTCTTGTTTCTGTTGCAGAGGGGATTCGTGCCACAGACTTTGAGGAATCTTTGAGATTCCAGAGGGTCTTGCAAGGTCAAGAAATTTTTCCGGGTTTTATCAACACTTCTTCGGATGGTGGAGCCGGTGCTAGGAGAGGCCGCTTCAAAGGAACAGACTTTGGTGACTCTTTTGGGTACCACAAGGTCTTGCAAGGTCAAGAAACAGTTCCTGCCTACTCAATGACTGATCTTCGGCCGCAGCAAGGCTTGAGCCAGAGGAACATTTGGTGTGGCCCGTTCCAGAACTTTAGTACTCGTATCCTCCCACCATCTGTGTCATCATCACCCTCTTCCGTCTTGATAACCAACTCGGGCAGTCCTAACGGGCGTCTGGAGGATCATCATGGAGGTTCAGGCAGGTGCAGGCTGTTTGGTTTCCCATTGACGGATGAGACCACAGCGGTTGCAACTGCGACGGTTGTCCCTTGTGGTGAAGGGCAAAATGGGAATTCAAAGAAAGGTGCTTCTGTTCAAATTCAAAGCAATCATCATCTTACACAGGGAAGAGACATATATGCGATGAGAGATATGTTGCTAGACATTGCTCTCTAGGGTTCTCTGGTTTCTGTGTGTTTCTTTCTTTGCTTTTGGCTTAAGTAATTTTGTATTGTAGTTGATTTATTACGATGATGACTTGCTAACTTTCGGATGTTACAAGTTGTTAACTTATGGATACTTGTAAACTTGGGTCTTTTTGTTGCAAGAATGATGTTTTTTTTTCTAGGATGAAGCTAAAAGGTATTGACGTTGATTGTTTCTGGTTCGGTGTTTTTTATAACCTCGAAAATGTTTTTATCATCTGGTTTATTCCGGTTTAATTCGCAGTTGGAACTGAACCAGAAGAGGCCCAACAAGGCAAACGACTCTCTCACTCTCTACCTCTCGATCCTAATCCAACCGAACAAACAAAATAGCTTAAAAACGCATAAGAGAAAAAAAAAATGGAGGAGACGACATGGGAACAGAGAGTACAAGCTGTGACACATATTCTCACAAGCCCAACAACAAAACCATCACTTTACTCCCAATTCTTAATCGGAAAACTAATCCCATGTTACATCTCTTGGGATTACCCTCCGATTTATCGGCGGACACATCTCCGTCAATGGTGGTTTTCTCAATTCCTGAAAAGGGTATCGAGAGTCGGGCTTCCTGATACCTCGTGGAGATCGAATTGTCCGTATTATCAGCCGCCGCCGGTGATTATGGCGGCCGGAGTAGAGGAAGGGAAATGGGGAAGAGAGGAGAGGAGAGAGTATGTGAGGAAGAGACTGAGAAGGAAGAAATTGGTGAGTGAAGTGAATCATTTGATTCCTCTTTTAGTTCCGAATTTACTTCTCTTTACTCTCTTGTTGTGGGATCCTCTTCCTGATTAAATTGATCGTTAATTTGTAAAATAAAACGGATTTTGAATTGTGTTATTAAGCAAGACCTGTTGTTTTTTGTATTGAAGAAGAAGAAGACACAGAAACTTAAGATACAATGTTCGTCGGATTTTGCGAAATAAAATTGCCGGTCGTATCGGACCGCTAATGTATTTGGTTGGATCTGATCCGGTTTGGTTTCAACTTGGATAAGTAGCATCATGTGTATATTTGTCTTCATTGAACGGTAAAGGATCGGTCGTGCCAACTGTCACAAACAACAAGACAGGACCTTTAAAAACAAGACAGGACTTTGAAAAGTGGTAGTAGATTCAGTAAATGAGTATTTTGTGGAGTGTAGTCTAGTCCCAATATTTTAGTCGACGGGAAGAATTAACATCTCTTATGAATTGAGTAGGTTTAAATGGACGAAAAATTAATGTTAACAAAGTATGACAGATAAATTAGTAATGGTATTGTACGTAGGGAATTTGTATGGTAGTTAATTAGCGAATAACTAAATCCTGACGGAATAATTGATAATAATCAAATAAAATAACAAAAATTATTTATCAGAATGATCACCAATCGGATTTAAAAAAGAGTGTGGGTTTCTATGGTGTTCGTAGTCACTATTGTTCGGATACTTGATAGTGAATACTAAAAATATGTGGTTCATGAGTCATGATTGTCTATTTGTCAGTTTCATGCGAAAGCCAATGTGCATATTAGATTCGACGTGTTAACCTTCCATAATACGCTCTACCAAACTATATATACGCGTGAGTATATGACCCACCAGCGTTTAGCCGGTCCTGAGTGGTGTAATAATGTGATGTTTAATTGATGGATGTATCAGTTCTTGTTTGTTGCAAAGAATATAAGTGCTTGGTCTCGCTTCTCTATCATTCATTCTCTCTTAAACCCACCGATCCTCATTAGTTAGTTCCAACCGCAAGTCATGCTACCCCAAGTATTTTGACTAATCTAACTAATGTGGGTAATCAACCTTTACTTCTATTGTCTTGTGGGTCTAGTTATAATCAAATCTATTTTTTTCCATTTATTAACTTACTTTTGTTTCTTCCTAAAAGATTTGTGGAGCCGTTTATTCGTTTTCTTTTTCAGCATTTGAGATCATCTTAATATTGTCCGAAAAGGAGAAGTACCAACTCTCCCATACTCACACAAGTCAATGCTGTTTGAAATATTTAAAGCATTAGGTAAAATATTTAAGATTTACGAACGAGCTGTTTGGATCATCATCCTGCTATGTTCGCTTATTTATGGATCATCATTGGATGTTAGAAAACGGGTACGGCTTGTTCGGTCAGGAGACAACCTACAACAACAATGGAGAGTTTAATAATAACAAGTACTACGAAAACGTTAACTACGATGACTCTTTCTCCACCCCAAGCCTAAACCAAAACCAAGAATCTTACAAGAACTATCCTACGACGACCGAGAGTTTCGACAACTACGAAAACCCCGATGCTTACCGCGGGAAGAGAGAGAAGGAGGCGTACAAGGGTTATAGCAATAATGTAGAGAGACAAGGGATGAGCGATACGAGGTTTATGGCGAATGGTAATTACTACTATGACCTTGACGACGACATAAACCACGGCCGTTTCTACAAGAAGCATCATTACAACTACAATCCCACCGGTTCCAATGAGAAGGAGTCCAACTTCAAGAATCCATACGATTCTAAGAACGTGATGAACCAACAGTCCGAGATGTTTGGGGAAGAGCAAGAAGATCAGTTCACTCCATGATCATGCCCATATGAAACAATAGTAATAAGTATTTGCTTTTATATTTTCAAACGAAGTTATGATGCATGGTTTAAAAGTCAAAGCTTTAGTCGTTAGCATATATATAAAATTTGGAAGAATAAAAATAGTATATTCTGCTTCTTTTTATGATGTTGGTCCAGTCTCTTTTCTTCTTATTTTCTATAGAGATTAAAATCACACAAAAAAAAAAAAAACATTATTAAGCAATATCTTTCACTCTTTTGCATTTTCTACAATATTGTTTTCTTATCTAATAACCATTTTGCCTGCTTCTAATTAGCGACTACGATTTGTAAAAAAAAAAAAATATGACATCGACTATATCAAAATTTTGATTTATGAGATCTACATATTTCTACTCTTGTTTTATGGCATTAAAATTCGGTTCCTCGAAGAAAAGTAAACAAATACAAAGAGATATTTACGTGATATGCATGAAACTGACATATATCCCATATTTGCCACTAGGCACTACACGTTTCACGTTATCATAGCACTTGTAAAACGTCCCGTGAGCTCAAAGGACAAAGATTTGGGTACGTATGTTTCCAGACAAACCAGTTACAACAAGACCTGCGGAAATGCGTATGGGTTCTGGGAAAGGATTCACAGAATATTGGGTAGCTGTGGTTAAATCCTTTATGAAATCGGTGGTGTACCCGAAAACATAGCCAGAATCGCTATTTCGATTGCGGCATCAAAACAATGTTTTATATATTTATTAAATCTAATCATCATTTTGCCTGCTTTTAATTGATGACTGGCTATGTTTGATTAATACGTAAGATGAAGTTAAAAACAGTGAAAGGTCTTGTTGACGATCGTTTCTCTGTATTAGACTATTAGCCAACGATTAGTGGACTTGCGATTAACACTCTCGTCAACCCTTAGCGACTACGATTTCTATAGAATTTTATGACATCGACTATATCAAAAAATTGATTTATTAATAACATTTTATCATATAAATATTTAGTCAAACTCTTGTTGTTTGGATTAAAATTGGGTTTCCTCGAACAAAAATAAACAGAAGCGATACTCACGTGATATGCACGCTCTCGTCAAACTAGCAACGACTTATAAAACCTCCGGTGAGCTCTCTCACCCCTAAACCCAGAAAAAATCCCTAAATCCTAAATCGAAACTACTTCCAATGTCCGCCGCCAGGTCCTTGCTCCGCTCCGGTGGCGGCCGAGCTGTCACTGCCGCTTTAAGGTCAACGAAGTCTACGCCGTCCTCTACGCGATCTCCGTTTATGATGCCTAAACAGAGCCCTCCCTCTCACCGCATTTTCAGGTAAACACAGTGAATCTTCCTTTCCGAAACATCGATTACGCCATTGTTTAGCTCATTTTTGATTATCCATTCTGAAATGAAAAGATCTCCGGTGGAATTGAGCTGCTGCGTCGAGACGATGCTTCCGTACCATACGGCCACTGCTTCTGCCTTACTCAATTCGATGCTTTCAGTTTCACGGCGCTCCATTTGGACTCTCCAAGGTACATCGAATTGAAGGGAAATAACATTTTTTTGTGAAACTCAGTGATCTGATACCTAGTGGGCTTACTGGTGAAAACAAACCTGTTGTTAAAGATGTCAATTATGATGAACATTGTGGTTTTGAGTTTCTAATTAACATTTTGATATTCATGGATTTGTGTTGCAGTATTCACAAGTTAAATTATACTTGTTATACATTTACAAATTTGGTGTATTGCCAATAGGAATTTTCATGAATCCTGCAACACTCTTTTGCTCCCAATGGTCACCTGCGGTTATGTTTTCTGGATGACTGATGTGTTCTATTTTCCGCAGGTTGCATCGATGATGCATGATGAATTTTCAAATGGAGAGTGCGGGAATGGATGCAGTTTGGAGCAATATATGATTACGTATTTCTTCTTAGGTTATGAGATACGCTTTTAACCTTCAAGATTGTCTAGAAATTGTAATTCCAGGAGATTTGCAAGAATCGACCAGTTCAGTTCCGGTTATTAGCAAAACCTAGCAAGTTAACTCACGAACCAGAAGACCACTTAAGATACATTTCGAGCTTCTCTTATAATTTGGGTTGTTGCACAATCCAAATTTCAAAACCTTGAAGTTGCGAGACATAATGAGAGAGAGTTTTTTTTATTAAACTTCTCTGTTCATGTTCCATACAAAAGCAGAGAGGTTACAAAAGCATCCACAACTGATGAGAGAGTACATACCGATGATATATATCGTAGAAACCCGAGATCAAACACAAATCTACCGGTAGATAAATAGCAAACTTGCAACATATAATTTACCCGTACGGTATAGACCGCAAAACAAAATTCATCGTGTCGCGCTTGATATAACCTAGAGGGTTATAGATCATTCTTCAACGACATTGACAAGCTCATACTCCACAAGAGACAAATTGTTTTCCTCTTTAACAGTTATGTCAACGGGTTCAGTGACTTCGATGCGGCCCCATTTGTCAACAGCAAGCCTCATTGATCCTTTGAACATATCTATCTTTGCATTCCGGAGATTCACAGTAGCTCCTGGTTTCATCAAGTCAACTGCACCCAAAAAACGACCATCATTGTACAAAATAGCCAAGTGATCAACTTTGAATCACTAATTGAATATCAAAGGCTTCAAGACTATAACACTTGAGTAATTCTAGCAATGACTTATAAGTAATATCAATGCGGATTCCAGGAGAAAGGCTTCAAGTATCCAACATTTGAGTTCTTAACACAATAGCAACAATGTTTCACCAAAAAAAACCTTATGCTTTGAAACTAAAATCACGACATCAAATTCTAATTTAGTGCGCCAATAAATTTTGATTCACATTTGGAATAGAAACCAGATTCGATCAGACTAAGAAATTTCTACAGTATCGTTAAGGCTTTGAGAGATAATTCAAAAAACAAAAAATGATCGGATAAACTCACCTTGATCGTTGCGAGCAGTGAAGAGGATAGAAGCAGTTTCATCTCCAACGAGACACTCAGAGATCCGAGCAGGTCGGAGGTGAGAAGAGCCACCACCATTCTTTTGAGGAACGGAATTCTGATCGACGACTTTAACGGTCAAAGTGTGGCCACTCGTGCCTGGTTTAAGCTGATCCACCTTGACGAACACTGGTTTCCTCTTCTCCTGTGGTGTCTGCTGTTGTGGCTGATACTGAGAAGTTCGCGTTGACGACGACTGAGGCGGCGGGTTTCTTCCGTGTCGACGCGGCGGAGGCGGTCCGTTTCTCTGGCGTGGTCTATGCTGGAAATTGTCGTTGCTGTTTGACGCCATTGAGACTGAAGAAATCTAGATTACTCTCTGCGTTCGCTAAGTGATTTTTATTTGCGATCTCTGTGGAAGAAAGCCCTAGATTTAAAGACGTACGAGACTTCTGATTCTTTTTAGTGGAATTTACTATTTTTTCTCACTTTTCTTATAAAAAAAAAGAAAAAAAGAAGAGATGATCAAGAAAAAGAACGAAAACGAAGGCAGTTTGAGGTAGCCACGTCAATCTAGAACCAAAGTTAAAAGATTTTTATCCTCACTTTTTGAGATTAACATTGTACCTCTCAAATAATTAACATTTTATCAACTTTCATTATAAAAGAAATATTTTTAGCATAAATTTACAAATTTTTAAAAGTTAAACAGTATAGAAATCAAACGGATTATAAAATTACTCTACACCAATATGCCAATATCATAAAACTTCATTTTATTGACCCCAAGATAGGAGATGGTAACTAGTACTAGCATCTGATATACCAAATGTATATAAAAAAAAAAGTACAGGAATTACAAAAAGTGTTTTTGGGAATAACAAGTGAGAGATATGCTTTGCTGACTGTAATTTATCTGGTGACTCTGTAAGCCTACACACAACAAAACCAAACGAGTGAGAGAGATTCTTATGTATATATAATTAACAAAACCGGTAACATAATAGGTTCTTGTTACCTTGATCTGTTTGAGCAGATTCTTGGCACGCGCGTCTGTTTTAAAATGATCACGAACAGGCTGCAGTAGTAAAGAAGGTTATGATTTTGTTATTGAATCCAAAACTACTAAAAGATTTTCTGAATAATTGTTTCTATTGTTTGCAAAGATCATCATCAGCTATGAATCCAAGTAAGTTTTACTTACTTGCAAAATCTTATTCAACGCGTTCATCAGGCCTTTCTTTAGATCGCCAGGGTGCAATTCGCCGCTCTCATATTCAGAAGCAATCTCCTCAAATCTTTTGTAGGTCCTAACATTTCGAAAAAATTCCACAGCAGGGGAATTTCACCATTTTAGTGATATATGTACTGAGGAAATAGGATTACAGTAAATCCAAATTGGATATAAAATCCAGAAACTGAGCAAAAAATAGTAAAAACTCACTTGTTCCCGCCATATTCTTCATTTCGCTCAACTGTGAACTCATCAAACCACGGTAGAATAATGTATTTGATGTATTCAAGGCATGGATTGCCTTGCACAATTTTTGGAGGGCAGTAAGCTTTTTTGATCTTTACATTAACTTCAGCCTGAGGATGACAATACCTTCAAAACTAGTCAATAACTCTAAAGCCCCTCTCTACTTTTGTAAAACTTGGAAAATTGGCTAAGTTACATTTACCTCCTCATCTTCCATGAAGATGGCAGATAATGGATCACTTTTGGACATCTTTTCTTGTCCTTGCTGGAGACCAGGAAGCATATCTGCAAGTAGTTACAGCTAAACGATGATAAACAACACTACACCAGGAAATACGTGGCATAACAGAAGTCAAATAGAAAAATGTAGAGCATACGGTGCGACAAGATTATTGGTTTGTTTTTCCTCTTTATGTCATCACAGTATTCTCTTGCTAGCACGTTTACTTTTCTTTGATCCATCCCAAGCTGGCAAATATCAGCCTACAGATGTAAAACAAACGTTTTAGCATCAATCAATCACATAACTCAGAACGAGATACATATAAGGTAAACATTACATAGTGTAAAAATCAATTATATACATCAACAATATCTGCCAATCATCTACGGGTTTTTTTCTAGCCCAGAGCTTTTATCATGTGTTTTTTCAACAATATAATAGGTGTTCTGCTTAGGTAAAGCTAAAGCTAAATTCTCGATTCCAAGTAACTAGCAACAAAATCCAAAGACAGTTCATGAGCAAGAGAAGCCTTAACTAAAGACAAATACATCCAAAATACATATAAAAGTACCTCCAAGAAAAAAATATCTGCACATTGCATGCATGGGTAAAGGATCTGAGCAGCAGTCAGTTCATCGGTCTCACTTCGTCCCATGATCGTCACAGTCCTGCAAGGACAAGAAACATACTCATTCAGGTCCCATCATTTCCCTCACATAAATGCCATGACCCAAACATATAGAAGATAAAAAAAAAAAGTAACCTTAAGATTCTAGGGAGTTTGTTTTTGCGAGCAATGTCCATCACAAGAGGCCAGTACTTGTCTGCCTTAGCATTAATTTCTTCAGACGACCACAAAAACTCTACTTTATCATTGTCCATCCCAGCGGCCTTCCATATCTCTTGGAAATATTCTCCAACAACTCTGATCTTCTTCAAGTCACCGCCCATTTTGTTATTCAACTGAGCAAACCAATCAGCAATCCAAATTTTCACTCTGCAACCAGCTGAAGTCATTTTGTTCACATTAATGACCTTCATCACTCCCTATTAAGAAACAACAGCACGAAACGGATTAGCCGAAGCTTCCCACATAAAGCAATGGAATAAACCACAAGTTAACTAAAACACCTCAAGAGATAACAGACCTGAGCAATGTGCATTCTTCCTGAAGGTTCAAATCCATCATAGCAAATCGGAGCAGCCTTCTTAGCAAGAAGATTCTTCAGCTCTTCCTCTTGTATGCATTCCTCACCAATGCTCCTAAGAATTTGATATCTCTTCTCCACCTCTTCGCTCATCCTGGAGAATTATAAAAAGTTTTAAATCCAAAATTGGAGAATTGAAGTTTTAAACTTGAAAAGTGATATAGCCGGCATAAAAAGGGGAAAAGCTCCAATTTTGTTCACTCTAATATCTATCTATCACAAAGTAAGAGTCGCAGGAGAAATCAAATAATCCAATCCATTGTTATCGAAGAGCAAAACTAAAAAATTGATGGCGGGTAAAGGAAACTCACTGTAATCCAGTGGCTGAAGAAGATGCCTGACTTGATGCAATAGAAACAGCCTCCATTTCCGACGACAGAGTGTTGGGGATATCTAAAGATTGGTCCGCCATCAAATATTAGCCGGCGGCGGATCAAGGATTATTTTTTTGTTTTTTGTTTTTTACCAAAGTAGTGCCGGAAGATTATTAGGGCTACATAGTGACGGAGTTAACGTGCAATAGTTGCGCCACTATGCTTCACGTTTTTCTCGGTTTCAAATTCGGTTCTCATTGATTTTTTTTTGGTTAGGACTTGGTTACGAGTTTACGATGTGTTTAATTTTAGGGATATTTGCTACATGGTCTATTATTATTTTATTTTTATTTTTTTGGTAAACATGATAAGTATTTATACCATTTTTGAGATTGTGACAGCAATTACAGGGAGGACAAAAGATGCAAAATACCACAAATCTATAACAAAAAGCTACAATTACAACGAAAACAAAAAAAACGGCCAAAATTACAACAAGGGATAAGTCATATGAAGTATTATCTTAATACACTATTTGCTAATTGTTAATTACTTGCATATTATTCGTAAGTTATTTGAAAACCAATTACCATTTATTTGCTCTCTAGTCCCTTCTAGTTTTTTTTTTGTTTGTCATCATTAGAAATAGTTAATCTAATTCCATTACAAATAATATAGATACACAAGCTAATTATAATAAACCGCTTTACAAATAACTCCACAGCTTAAAACTCTCACTACAATACTTAAATTCTCATCTGACAATTCTACTTGCAACACTTGTGCCAGACCTAATGTAAAAAAAGGTTAATGTGATACCTAACAACTTTGATCGATTGTAAAAAATGGAAAACCGTTGGAAAAAAAATGGAAAAACCCAAAAAAGGAAAACATGGGGAAGTTGACCGCAGTAAATATTTGGAATATAGTATGGGCCTTTGTACTAAGCTTTATATTAAGGAAGGCCCATCATATAAAAACTAGTACGGTATTGTATCAATGGTGGTCTCGTTACCAAACGTATCTCAGGGATCAGGAGGCCTCAAGACTCGTCCGAGCTCCGTCCCGATCACACCGCAATATTATCACTTCCCTCGCCCAAGACGTGCTATTACAGGCTTTGAGATGTCTGATTCCGACATGGACATTGAAGATGATGAGGTCGAGCAAAAGATGCAAGTACATATAGAAGCGGGGGCAAAAGATGAACATACAATTAGAGGAGCATCTGAATTGCTTGTTAAACCAATTCAAGCTCCCAATTCCCAGAACGGTTAGTTTTGGTTTCGTGATTGTTACACAGTGTTGTTGATAATTGTGTCAAGTTTGTAAATTTATTGATGACATTGGAATTACCTCTTCCAAATTGATGAATTAGGATTGGTAGCAGGAGAGAATCTATACGCATCGTTTTGGTTCAAGTTTTGTTATTGAAGAAAGAAAGAATTATGAAATTGACTAGATTCAGCTCTGCTGAAGAGGTTCAAAGACTTGAGAGGTCATGCAATTGGATTTTCACTGAAGCTCTCTTGTAGAAATTGTGGCTTAATATGAATTAGGCGAATGCAGTACTGTTCTTGTATGATCTTTGTGTATCGGTTTTGTGCTTGTTCTTTCAACATGCAGTTTTGGTATTATGTCCTGATTTAATGTTTCTTTCTGTAACAACACATTCAGATGAGCAATCGAAAATCATAAAGGAACAAGCTTTAGCTGAAGATAAAGGCACTTCTTCAAGGTATGGCAAATTTTTCTGCTTAAGTTTTACTGAAACTAAGTAGGAGGTTAGTTAGTGTATAGTGTGGTTGTTGACCTTCTGATATTTGCATTTTTGAAGTTTTTATACTGACAGATTCGGTTCTCAGATTTCCTGCTCCGGGTATAATGCCAACAAGCTTTACCCTTGACGGTGGAGGGAATGAACCAGAACCGAAACGTGCAGCTCTTCTCTGCAAGTTTTTTGCTAAAGGGTGGTGTAACAAAGGGAGCTCCTGCAGGTTTCTTCATGCGAAAGAGAATTCAAATGGCACTAGTCAACAAGCGCAAAATAACATGGCTGGAAGCAGTGGTATCCAGTCTAATGAAGGTAGGTTGTCCTATGAGATAGTTATCCTTTTGAAGATTGTGATGTTAGTGATCATACGTGTAGGAAGTTCCAACAATATAGAGGTCGTTTGAATACTTTTTGGAGGAGTTTAGTTTCTCTTTATGAATCTCCCAGTAATTTATTTTACTTATGTTCATTCAGAAAGAAGAACATTGGAGAACAAAGAAGGTGTAAGAGTTTCCCAGTTAAGCGAAAATGGCAAGATCTCTTTGCATACCAGACAGGATATATCTTTCAAGAATCTCCCAGGTTCTCAGGGAGATTTCCCGTCCTCTTTCGTGAATCTCCCTGGTTCTCAGGGATTTCTCCCGTCCATGCCTTTCGTGAATCTCCCAGCATCTCAGGGAGTTTTCCCATCCATGTCTTTCGTGAATCCCCCAGGTTCTCAGAGAGTTTTCCCATCCATGAACGAGATGCGCTATATGTCTTCATTTGAAAGCATGGGAAGAGAGGGTTTGAAGCAAACATGTGGTCTTGATGTCATTGACAACAGGTCTCTGGTTATGAATAACAGCAATGCCTTCACATTGAGAAGCAGCTTTGTTCCTGAGCATAGACCTTGTCTCAGTTCCCATACAAAAACAGAAATGGGATCTTCTGGACCAGCCTGGACAGGATCATTGTTAAGTTCTGTTCCTATGAATGAGCGTGCTTCTACCATGGGGCATTCTGAAAGTGGGAATAGTATATATGGATCTGGATCACTTACAACGCCGCATGGGAAAGCTGTTTCATCTGATCAAGATGCTGAAGGCAACACTACTAGCGATCAAAAGAAAGTTTCTTCAAATGATTGGGAGCCTTCTGAACCTTTTCAAGCATCTTTCACAATTCCACCTTATATACTTCCCTCGTCTGATGCCCTCTACGATCCTTTCACGGATGTAGAGAATCTAGGAGACAAATCTCTTAATTCTCCGTTGTCAAGTAAAGGAGAACACACAAGGAAAAATTCCCGTCAGCAGAAAGATAGTGATTCTGCTAGTGGTCCTCAACCACGGGAAAGCAAGAATGATGACAAAAGCAGTTCATGCAGTCAAAATCAACACCAAGAAACTTTTGCCATAAGGAGTTCGGAAGCACATGGAGTAGTGGAAGGGGTGGCTACGTCAGTGGTTGATCAAAATGACACAACAACACCACCTAGCAAAGAGATTTCTTCTGCAGCAGCTGCAGAGAACAGAGTTGTTATGAAAAGAAACAAACCTGCAGGGCTTGATTCTTGGCACAGAAGTGATGGATCTTCGTATAAAAAGACGCTGAAATCAGATGAGATAGATGGTGAAGTGAGGTCAGATGCAGGGATGAAAGTAATGAGACAATTCCGGACTGCAGTTGTGGAAACCGTTAAAGAAATGGTGAAACCGTTGTGGCGTGATGGTCGTCTTAGCAAAGATGTGCATAACATGGTAGTTAAAAAAGCTACTGAGAAGGTAGTCAGCACTGCTGTCCAGTTCCGTCAGGTGCCAACTGACACCGAATCGATCGAGCAATATCTTAGTTTGTCTGCAACCAAAATTGTGAAGCTTGTGGAGGTGAGTTCCCTAGCCTAAAATAAAATGATACTTAAAGTAGTAAGTATTGCATTAATCTGATGACAATTCCTTTGTTCATTTGCAGGGGTATGTCGGAAAGTATGGTAAACCCTAAGGTATCAAATCAGAAGCCACTTGTATGGTAGATTGGTGGCATGAGGGCAAACTAATGATATTCTTGTAAATTATGTCATCCTCATTTTAGATTTTTTTTTGTTTTTGTTAGCTTAGCAACTAAATTCTTTGGATCTCCATTTGTTGTCCTTAACCAATAATGGAAAAAGGTTGGAAGTGGAGCTTCGTGGAGGAATTGTGTATACATTGTAAAACTATTCACAGCTTGGTTTTATGGTTAGAACAGTTTTTTCACCCCTAGAAAGATTATTTCATTGTAATGTGACAGGAGAGTTGTTGCTTTTGGAAGCACAATAATGTTGAGGTACGTTCTCTATTATCTTGACTTTGGTTATGTATAAAACCAGATTTATTAGTGATTAGCTCAGTTGGATTTTATACCATGTTTAGCAATACTGGTGGTAGAGATGAAAATTTTTCTATGGTGGATTTGAAGAAAGCAATTTAGTAAAATATCCGCTAAAGTAGTCAGGCATTTTAACAGAATCCAATAACCAATATCTTAAAGGATTAAACTTTTATCAAAAAAAATATATATCTTCAAGAAAAAAATTTACGTAATATTTTATTTAAAATTATTAAAATATATTATTTGTTTTCTTATATTATTCCGCGAAAGCCTTATTAGGATACTTTGATTGAAGGGTCCCACTTGATGAGTCATGACTCTTCGTCCTTATCCATATCGCATTTTTCTATGGTTAACATGGTTACCTTTTTTTTTAACATTAGTTTTTAAATTAAGGTCTCGTATATTTGTTATGACTATACATTTAAAATTGGTGTTCTCGCATCCTAATTTGCAAGGTAAGTGTATTTTTATCCTAAGCTGACGCCTTGGAAGTTGTATGTTATATTAAAATGACATACAATTTACATGGCATATTAATAAATAAGTAAATAACACACTGTTTAAAAAACATATCATGTTATTTTATGACAAAGTAAAATAACTTTTGGCTAAAAGCATTTTCATTTTAACGAAAATTCTGTATTGTGCGAATACATAAATTTTCTTTGCTTCTATATTCCCAATTAATTATTGTCTATTACTATTTCTCTAGATATTTTACGGGTCGATAGGAGACAAAAAGAAAAGAAAAGATATTTTCAGAAATAGTTTTAAATATGGGTCTATAAATGAGCTAAGCTCGATCTAACAATACTTCACACTTGACACTTTTGCAAAATCAACTCAAAACACACACAGAGAAGAAGAAAGAAGAAAGAAGAAAGAAGAAAGATGTGGGATGAAGTTGTTGCCGGACCTAAGCCGGAGCATGGCCTTGGCCGCCTCCGCGATAAGATCACCGCCCTACCCATTGACATCAAAGGTATATATATATTTACTTTACACTTGCTTATAGATATATATGTTTTGTTTGTTGTCAACTAAATAGATATTTGTATGAACTCATGTATGTGTGATAATGGAAGGTGTAGGAGAAGGGAGTAGCAGCAAGACTTCGCCGGCGGCGGCGGGGAGTCCCGGAACTCCGACGACGCCAGGATCGGCGCGTAAGCAGAACGTATGGAGAAGTGTGTTTCATCCCGGAAGTAACATAGCTACCAAAGGAATGGGCACAAACCTCTTCGACAAGCCTTCTCACCCCAACTCTCCCACCACTTACGACTGGTACGTACTTACTCTTTGTAATTATTATCTGATCGGACGGTTCAGATCAGATCTAAGATATGTTTGACCGTTGTGATCCGCAGGCTATACAGCGACGATACTAGGAGCAAGCACCGTTGAACCAAGACGATGGAGTTTTCTGCCACGTGTCTATTTGCTGTTTAGTCTGTATTCGCAACCTTTATGTCTTCTTGTCAGTAACCGTTAGATCTCCACCATCTGTGTTGGTTTTAAAGGTGGTGATGCGTTCTCTTGTCTCTTGTAATAATAGTTCTACTGTTCGGTAGTTGATATGTATGATATGTAACGATGGAATTTAACTCAACTATGGTTGGCATAATGGATAAACAATAGCGGAATTTAACTTAACTATGGTTGATATTAGTGAGTCTCAATCATATTACTAACCTATGGTTGATTAGTGTTTCTCAATCATATCATTATTTAACAATAACTTAACCATGGTTAGATGAATTCTTTGTGTCAACAAGCAAATATCTTTAGATGTAGTTGGGCTCTGCTATTATTTATAACTTATCCTGCTGGAACATACTTATGTAATTTAAAAGTAAAATAATTATAATTTCTATTAGAGTATAGAAATCTTACAACAATGCTGACTTATCCTAGATTAAATATATTTTCTAAATTCAATACTAACATAAGATTCTTTACAAATTTTGAAATATTGTGGATTTTACCAAAACCAAAATGTAATTGGTAAAAATAAAAATAGTTTTCAAAATTTTGTCTTAGTTTTGATTATTTTTGTATATTGAATGATGATTATTAAAAAAATCCGAGTTGAAAATGACTCATCTTTTTACAAGTTCCACACTTGTCCATAACAATATGAACATAGCTTCTTATCTTTGGGCCTTTGGCTAATAAAAATGTTCTTGCAGTATGATTAATGTGTTATTGATCCCAAAATGACTCAATGACTCGGAACTAGAATAAGTTTTAAGTAGCTCTTATGTAATTAGGGACGAAATAGTTTTAAATAGTGGGAACTCTTGTAATCATTTTGGTCATGAATAAATAAGTTGTTCTTTTTCACCAAGTAGTAGAACAATCTTTTATTTTTTAATCTATATACAGTAGTAGAAAAATCTTAAATGTTGAAGGCCAAGTTCTGTGATGGTGTTAAGTTGTAGTGAACCGCTTTAGGTTTGATCAATATAAAGGAAAATTGGAACCAAAAGTCGGAATCGAAATTAAACCTTTAACAAAAAAAAAAATGTCGGAATCGAACTAAGGAAAAACGAATTCCCATAACTGATATAAACCGCAAGACTCAGAAACAATTTAAAGAATGTTTGCAAGATTGAAAACAAAGGTTTAATGCGATCTTGACCTCCAGTGCACCGAAATTATATACTACAAACAAATGTCTAGAGAAATATTTTTGGGCTAAACTAGAGCTAGAGAAACAAAAAAGGCTATCAAGAATCTTGGGCAGAGGAAGCTCATGAATGTTTTTGTTTGTGCAGATTGATCTCAAAAAAACAACAGAGAGAATTTAGAATCATCGGTATGCTGTGATGTCACCAAATTTCTCATTCTAATCTTATATTTGGTCTAAGGATCTATGGCCAGTTTTGTTTGATGATATTGGGTTCGGATTTTACATTATGGGTTTGACAATGACATGAGTCAAGAATGTATCTAAGCAAAGCGAGAGTCGAGTTTCTAATTTCTGTTTAATTAGCTTTTAACACAAACTAACAAGTTATGTCACAATTAGACGAAAAACAAAAAAATGTCATAATTAGACGGGAACTATCACTCAAGTAAAATGTATTTGCATCATAATTTGTGTATTTAGAAGAAAAAAGAAAAAATTTGATATGAAATTTGAATTTACGGATGTACTGTTTCCACTTTGTATTTTAAGAAATCAGTAACTGTTTTTATAGAAAGAAGAAAGCAAAGAAAAAAAACATAACTTTGTATAGTGAAGTCGTCTTCTTCTGCTCGGTGGCGTGGTGGGAATGGGAGAGAGGAATACGACGAAGATGGTAGAGGGTTTAGGGTTTTACAAGGAATATGTCGCCGGAATGATGGCTGGTCTCGCCACTGTCGCCGTCGGCCACCCTTTCGACACCGTCAAGGTACTCATTTTTCAATCCCAGTTTTCGATTTTTTTGGTCAATTCTGTGTTTATACCAAGTGGATCTTATGTGTTTCGATTTCCAATTGAGGTGCTTCAGACATGAAATCCATATTCAGCTGCTGAATTTTGCTCATGTGGTTTGGTCTTATTACGAATTGCATTGGTGTGAGAAACTGTTCTACAGTGGATCATCTATAAATATGTGTTACCTATTTTTGTTTTTGGGAATACAAGCATCTCTGATGCTCTACTTTAGTTTTTGGTAATGGTTAAACTATCTTTGAGCAGAGAAGATTGAAAATCATACATCATATATGTAAATGATGGTTCTGATGATGATATTGGGACTTATTTGAGTTTGTTGCTTATGATCTTTCTAGGCTTACAAATCATATCTTGTTTTGGTTTTACCATTTTCAATAGTTTATCACTTGATTGGCATCACTCATGTTCTTATATTTTCTCTTTACGAGGTTATGATTTTGTCTTTTGTTTCTTCTGTCAGGTGAAACTTCAGAAACATAATACAGATGTTCACGGCCTCAGATACAAAAACGGCCTGCACTGTGCTTCAAGGATCCTGCAAACTGAAGGAGTGAGTATATTTCCCTGCACTCTTGTTGTTATGTTTCCTAGACTCTAGCATCTTGCAAACGAATTTAGTTCTAGAAAGTCTAGATTTTTCAGTGTCAATGGAAACTTACTAGATCTCCTCCATCATTACCTGATTGGCCAGATACATTTATTTATTTTGCTGACTTGAAATCAATGTTAGGTCAAAGGACTCTATAGGGGAGCAACATCATCGTTTTTGGGAATGGCCTTTGAAAGTTCGTTGATGTTTGGCATATACTCCCAGGCAAAGCTGTTCTTGCGGGTAACATTGTAGGCCAAATGATCTTTCACTGTAATTCAAATATCTTAATTATTCATGTTTTGCTTCTTCTTTTTTTGGTTTTATTGTAAAGGGAACTTTGCCAGATGATGGGCCACGACCAGAGATAATTGTTCCATCTGCTATGTTTGGTGGAGCTATTATTAGTTTTGTATTATGTCCAACAGAGCTAGTAAAGGTGGGTTCTCCAGAGTACCATTTCTTTCCCTACAATTATTACCTTTGATGGTTTCCATGGAGTTTATGGGACATTCACTGTTTTCTTCAGTGTAGAATGCAGATCCAAGGAACAGATTCATTGGTTCCTAAATTCCGTAGATACAACAGTTCTCTTGATTGTGCCGTTCAGACCATTAAAAATGAAGGGGTGAGAAACTTTGTTGCAAAAAATATTTTATGTAGAATCAAACATTCGGTTGATGTGGATATCTTTCAGGTAACAGGTATTTTTCGTGGTGGTTCGGCAACATTATTAAGAGAATGTGTTGGAAATGCTGTCTTTTTTACTGTCTATGAGTACTTACGGTATCACATCCACTCGAAATTCGAGGATTCTAAGCTGAAAGATGGTTACTTGGTTGACATGGGGATAGGAGTTTTCACTGGTGGTCTTGGAGGCATAGCTGTAAGAATCTTTCTACTGTGTCTCATGAACTCTGTTATGAAAAATGTTGATATCAAGTTTATATGAATATTACTTTTCTTTCTATGAGACAGTGCTGGTCAGCTATTTTGCCTTTGGATGTAGCTAAAACCATTATCCAGACCTCACCAGACAAAGCTACTGAGAGAAACCCTTTTAAAGTGTTGAGCTCGGTCGGTCAGCCACTTTGATTTTTTGCCTTACCTCTCTGAATCTAAACACCGATATAAAGCATATATGAAATAGTGTTTTTGACTTTAAAACCATCTCTGCAGATTCACAAGAGGGCTGGACTCAGGGCATGTTATGTAGGTTTGGGTCCAACGATCGTGAGAGCATTCCCTGCTAATGCAGCAGCAATCGTTGCTTGGGAGTTCTCAATGAAAATGTTTGGAATCAAACGTGACTAGCATTTGTTTTCAAATCTTATTTATTTGGTCCGATATACAGATCTCAGAACCACTACTACGACCTTGCATTTGCCTCGGATTTTGATATGCTTTCTTGTAACAGAACTTGCAGATCTCAAGAATCAAAAATGTCTCCCAGATTATTTATTTATTTAGCTTTTTAGATCTGTCTCCTCATATGTTGATTGCAAAACATGTACAGATTCCTGGTTTAGTTTAGATAATGGCTTAAATAAACATTTCCTTAAGTTTAAACGGTCTTACATTTATTTCTTCAAGCATTTACTTATTCTCAATGCATTTAATCATGTCTTAGGTTTAGCAGATAGCTTTGATTGCAGGCAATATGGAGAAACAGAGAGAGAGAGACAAACAGAGGATTACAAGGAGGTAAAAGAGAGTGACAGAAGAGAGCAAGCAAAGACTATTTCATTAACCTTCAAATCGAGATTTCGGACCTTTCACCATCTTTATTCAGTTGTGCTCTTCCGTCTTCTCTCATTGTGTCCAGCTAAGCGTCTCCTGCAGCTCCGCTTGGCTTCATCAAACTCACCGAGCTCGTGAAACCTTAAAAACCAAAGTTAAAAAAGTCTAATGTATCTTTTTCTTGTATCCTGGTTTGTTGCAGGAGTTTGAAAAAAGATGACAGAGATGTTACCTGCTGCATTGTTGGCAGAAACGTTGGTGAAGACCAGAGATCCGAACAAGAGAGGCTTTGGCATGAAACTCGCAGACTTTGTGACGTTTATGGTAATGTTTGGCTTTGCTCATATCTGCAGTACAACTCTCAACCTGACAAACGCCACTACTACTACTACTTGTAACTTTACCTTTCTGCTTCTTCTCCAGAGTCTCTTCTTCATCAAAAGTGTCCTCATCTTCTTCTTCTTCTTCTTCTTCTTCTTCTTCTTCCTCTTCCTCACTCATTTCTCTTAAACTCCTCTTCCCTTCTGCTTTGCTTCTTCTCATACTCATTTGCAAAATTCAACTCTCTCTCACATGAAAACTGGCACAAGAGAAGAAGAAGAAGAAGAAGAAGAAGAAGAAGAAGAAAAAGAAGAAGAAGAAGAAGAAGAAGAAGAAAAAGAAGAAGAAGAAGAAGAAGAAGAAGAGGAAGTAAACATTTGAAGAGAAGTAATCAAGTAAAGGAGCCCCAAAACTTAAGTGGGGAAGGATCTTAGGTGCTTAAGTTGTTGGACCACAAAATTTTCACTTTTTTTTTTGTTCTCTTCATGTCCTAAGGTAAAAAAAAATATATATTTAGCATGTCGGGTAAAAAAAATATACGATCAAGCTTTAGTGCTCTATTATTTTTGTATATCACATGTATCTTTTGGGGATCAAGTAATAATTTATAGAAAATTTATTGGTGAGGAATTGCACATAAATATCTCGTAAAAATAATACTCTCTACGTTCTTTACTAATCCAATTTCTAAGAAAAAAAATTGTTTCAAAAAGTTATAATTTTTCTATTTTCAATGTATTTTTTTATGAGCTATTGATAATGAATTGTAGATTTTAAGAAAAATAATGGAATATTATTAGTTCAAAATTATAGTAAATTGTTATTCACAAAAAATGATGCAGCTTTAATATGTTTTATTAAAATGTGTGAAAATCGTAGAAATAAGATTAATAAGAAACATAAGGAAAATACAAAGAGAAGTTCTTTCGATTTTATAGCATAGGGCCACCACTTCATTAATTTTACAATTTCAATTCTTGTTTCGTGTAGATGATAAGATCAATCAAGTTAGTCGTCGGGGCCACGAAGCCAGAAGTGCACATATAAGGATGGTCCAAACTTGAATATATTTGTCTTTCAATTGGTAATATGTAATATGAAGACATATAAGCAAAATTGAACGGTAAAAGCAGCACAATCATTTTAAATTGTGAAAAAATATTGAGGGTTTTAAATACTTAAAAACTAATGTATCATTTTTGATTGATTAGCATTTGTGTAGCTTTTTTGTTATTTTTTTGACGACTCGAATTCGGGGGTCTTCGACGTGTTCTTCGGATCGACCATTGGAGAGTATGTTATCATACGTAAAAAAACAAACAATTAAAAGTGATTAGGACATAGCTAAGTGTGGTGTTTTCCAAAAGATTTTTAACGTCCAAACAAATATTTAACACTTCTATTTCTACCGCTAAAATTGTTTACCGTTTACAAATGATATAAGCTATGGAAAGGTTTGCTTTACGTCTCTGAGAGGCTAAGGGGACACTTATATATCTTCTCCCCTCCTTTTACCATTTACGAAACAAAACTATCAGTTTACTATTTTCACAATCAATCCATGTTTTCTTTATCTACCTAATTAACCCTGAAATTAATTCTAGTCCGACATTAAAGTTTCATACATCACCATTAGTTTGGTTACATAAGGTGTACAAATCTCTCAATAAAATATTACGTTGACTTTTTAAACTCATCTGAGTAAAAGTCATAGTACACATAAGCATCATTTGAATTTGAGATCCATGACACTGATATAAAAAGAATCGAATCAATAAATCAAAAGTCCAAATTAAAAAAGGAGTTGTATTTGATATGCACTATTAAAGAATCAACTTTTGAAATTGAAACAAATTTTGTATATGATTCTTTAATAGTGCATAACAAATACAACTCCTAAATATTAAATGATAAATCTTTTCACATCGTTTAAATATAAATATTTTTTTTAACACTAATCTTTTTTTCATGACCGGATAATAATTAACCGAAACCTAAGATAATCTCGAGACTTATAGAGAAAGTTAGATTTTTGGCCACGTGAAGTGTTACAGTAACTAATAAAGAAGATCAATATTTGGTGGAATTTGATATTTGACATAAATCCACATGATGAATATATATATTAACACATGACGAATCTTCATGAAATAAAGTTCATTTTTTTTTCAAATCATTGAAAAATGACATAATTAAGGTATACCATCTTATAAAGCAGTATCTAAGAAAATGTACATAGCTAATGATCTTAGAGCGAAGTGAGATTATTCATTGTGATATTTTCTACATCTTAATTTAAGCTGAAAATATCGGCAAGAATAAAACTTTGTGAAAATATTAACGTCAAGATATGGCAATAGAGTCGTCAGCTGTCAACACACTGCTTCACATTATTGTACTGCCTGTCAATTTTGATTGTATATCTTTTGTTCAGCATCTCATTCTCCTTCAGTCCTTCTCTTCTTTTTCATTTTCTTTCCTCATTTTTTTACTATTCATTCGACAGTATATTATGATTGGTTCGTATAGAAACTCTCTAATTTTTTTTCAGGTAATAAGTGTAGCTAAGGTAGAATTAACTCAGCAAGTCCGGAGATAGTGAGATACCAAGTCAATTTAAAAAAATAATAATAATAATTTAGTTCAACAAAACTATCTTATACAGACGGTTATATTTTAACCAAGATTATCACAAGCTTCTTTTTGTTACGTTAGCAAATTTATAAGTAGATTTTTGTTGGCACGTTTGCAATAAGTTCCCTTGTAAAATATTCTAGTTTTTTTGAGAAAACATTAGAAGAGAAGTGGTGGGGGAATGTTCACAGTTCCCCACGTGACAGAAACGAGCAACGTTAGTTTTAAATTCTCAGTGGGGGCCGTTTGTAGTACATTCATTTATTTTTGGTCACCTTAATTTGCAAAACATACTTTTAAAATCAATGAGAAGGCTTTACTTTTAAAATCAATGCCAAGGCATTGTCCTACTTTAACTCTAATTTTAGTAAATTTCAATCTGTGCTTAAATTATCGCTTATGTTTGCCGAATCATTAACGAGGCAAAATTTTGATTGCTATATGTAAATTATTTTATACTATTAGAGCACTTCCAATGGTGGGAAAGAGGGATTTTTAGAAAGGAATTCTTAGCATTAAAAAATTATAAATTGTATCGGTAAACGTGCATCAAAATTTTTTATTAAGAACCGGTTTTTATTTAAGAGTTTTTAGAACCGGTTTTTAATAGAATTTCTTAAGTTTATTATTAAAAAATGCTAAGAATCCCTCGTAGAATTTTAATGGTTGGAGATAGTCTTAGTGTTAGTGTAGTGCCAATTATTTATTTTAAGGGAATCGATTCTAATCTATCTTTATGGGGGACTAAACACCTCCGATCTCTATACTAGTCTTATCTTTCTTTTACGTGATATCAATGGATCAATTCAATTCATTTATTGTATGGGTCATGGGAAAATGAAAGGCATAAAACATGAGAGTAAGTATGCTGCAAATAACCGTCTCGCATCCGCACGTCGATGCATTCGCATGTCTCAAATGTCATGGATTCGTGTGTTATGATCAAGTTTAACGGAATTTACTAATCCGCAAGCACACATATATTTTACCATGATAGTAAATATACAATTGAATCCACAAAGACCAATGTCACATTTTTAAAAAATTTAAAGTAGAAATTAGCTAAAAATTAACTTTTTGTTGTTGTTGTAAGTATTATTTTATCACTCATCTATGTTACCCTACTTGATCTCTCGTTTTTAAAGATTAGTGATCTTATCTAAGATGCATCCGTAACTTTATCCTAGTGATTTATCGTCCTCGTGAACCATTACTATAGGTTTTTGACCCAAAAAACAAAAAACATCACTATAGCCTAGGTTTTGAAGAAACTTTAATGGGCCATAAATGGGGAGTGAGCAAAGGGCTTTCTCCTTATGTGCTCATTCCAAACAAAAACTGTCCAACACAAAACTAAAACGAAATATACACATTACTCTACCAAACATTTTGAAAGATTTGGTTTTGCAAAATTTTAGAACTACTCTAGTGATTTCGACTGAATTTTCAAAAATATATATTAAGATTGTGTTCAAAAGACACTAAAATCCTTCTGCTATCTTACATTTTAGTCAAGGGTTTGGTTAGTTTTGTAAAATTAAAACTACAAGGGTGGAAACGTTACTACAAAAATATATTGTGGCGAATTTGTAAAAACCAGAAGTAATTATAACTTTGCTGGATAAGCCTTTTGCTCTATTCTTCTCACTTCATCATCCCAAAATCTCCATTTCAATGGCGACAGCTTCAGCTCTCTCTTCACTCTCTTCTCTCACCCTCCACAACAGAACCTCCTCTCTAATCTCCTCCGTAAAACCAATCGTCTCCTTCTCCTCCTTCCTCAACCGCCGCTCCTCATCTCTCACTCTAATCAAAGCCTCATCAAACGAAATCGAAACTTTCTTCTTCGAAGACGAAACACCAGAAATAACCGCAAATGTCGTATTTGACCCTCCGGTTGCTCCAGAAGGTTTCGTCCCACCTCCTTATTTCGATGAAGGAACTGACGAAACAGAGGCAGAGATCGCCACGGCGTATGAGGAGCTCTATGGTCCAGCGTATAGTGGTGAGAGTTTACTTGGGAAAGATATATATGTGATGGATTCGAAGCTTAAGAAGAGTGGTGGAGGTGTTGGTGGGAAACCTAAGAAAGATAATAAGATTAGAGATGGGTTTGAAGAGAGAGTTGTGCAAGTTAGGAGAGTTACTAAAGTTGTTAAAGGAGGGAAGCAATTGAAGTTTAGAGCTATTGTTGTTGTTGGTGATAAACAGGGGAATGTTGGTGTTGGTTGTGCTAAGGCTAAAGAAGTTGTTGCTGCTGTTCAGAAATCTGCTATTGATGCAAGGCGTAATCTTGTTCAAGTTCCTATGACTAAGTATCTTACTTTCCCTCACAGGTAAAATGTTATGGAATTTATGGTTGTAATGTGTGTTGATGGTTGGAAGAATCGGTTTTGGATGATAAAAAGTCTCACTTGGCAATGAAGTAAGGTTTTGGGATTTGAGTCTAATTTCGTATTGTTCATGTGTGTTGGGTGTGATGATTTGTTAGTTTTAAGGATTTGTGTTAATGGACTAAGTATTTTGCTTTCCCTCATAGGTGAAGTTCTGTGCTTTAATGCTTAGAAGAATCGGTTTTGGTTAATTAGTAGGCGAATGAACTAAGATTTGGGGATTTTAGTCTTCTTAGCATTGTGTTGGATGTGATGATTTGTTTGGTTTAAGGATTGGTGTTATGGGACTTGTTATTCAGAATTCTTGTCTAATGAGATTGATGTTTGCATTGTGCCAAAACGGTTAGAAGAAGCTGTTGGTTAATAAAAAGGTCTTCATAGGCCATGAGCTAAGCATTTTGGGAGCAATTGGGGAGGGTTTGTGTGTGTGTGTTTGTGTTTTGGTTATGTTTTAGAGGGTTTGTTTGGTTTTAAGTTATTGGGTTTTTGTTTATAGATCAGAGGGTGATTATGGAGCAGCTAAGGTGATGCTTAGACCGGCTTCACCAGGTACTGGTGTGATTGCTGGAGGAGCGGTTAGGATTGTGTTAGAGATGGCAGGAGTTGAGAATGCGTTGGGGAAACAGCTTGGAAGTAACAATGCTCTCAACAACGCAAGAGCCACTCTTGCAGCAGTGCAACAGATGAGACAGTTCCGCGATGTTGCTCAAGAGCGTGGAATCCCAATGGAAGAACTCTGGAAGTGAAAACTCATCTTCCCTTTAACATTTTCTTTTGTTGAGATTCTTGTAAAATCAAGAGGCATGATGTAACTCATGAGAAAAATATGTTTATTTTGAAATAGCATTCCTTTCTTCTTCTACAAAAGTTCATGGGGACCAGATCTAATCTATTACAGAATGCTCTAGCTATGGCTATTAAGTTTTGAGTCGAAAAGGATCCCAAACCCAAAGACTCACATCCAGAGTTGAATACTTCGTAAGTATAAGGCTGAATCTGAAATAGGCTTCTAAACATTTAGAGAACAAATGTATTTCTCTGAGATATGTATGATTCCTGAGGTGTCTTTGCAACGTCGAAAACATATATGACAATGTGGTCGAGTTGCAAAAACATTGGGAACAACTGTGACTTGGTACTGTGATTGGACGTATATCCTGGTCTCCAAAATGTGAAATTCCCTACGCAATCGATATGAAGAGTGGAGCCGCAATCTTCACACGTATAGAATCTTGTTTTCGAGTTGATTTTCTCTTTACATACCTCACACCAGTACTGCCCACTCGTCTTTTCTCCAAAGCAGACAGAGAGAAAATGTGTGTCACATTTGTGCTTTACCTTGTTCGGCAGAGTGGCACAGTCCAAGCCCAATGCGAAGACACAATCAACGCAACTCAACACCGATGATGCAAGCTCATTACAAGCACCGCAAACCTTAGCTTCCGAGGAAGTAAGGTACACGGGATGTGGAGACTTTCATGGATAAACGGCTCCTGAATTGAACAACATCGTACATCTATCTCGACATTGCAACATACATATTTGAAACCACTGCAGAGCCTCTGACACACAGAACAATAGAAGAAGTTATAAGAATTCTCATCATTTGGAGTAGTGTTTGGTCGTAGAGTAAGTGGATGCTTGTGTAGCCCACGCCTTAACTTCCGGGGAAGATTAGCGCGTGTCTTGTGAAGAACAAAATCACAACTCGAACATTCGAAATGTGCATCAAAGTAGATTGGTAGAGCGCAAGCACTGCAGTGGATTGTATCATGACAAACAACACCATTGTCTTTGAGTTTGAGAAAATGTTCATGACTGAAATGTTTAATTACTTCGTCATGTACCACTTCGAATGGCTTGATATCTTCGGTATCATCTTTTTCTTCGGGTACCCCTTCGAGTTCCATTCCATCCCACACAATCTCTTGTTGCACATCTCAAATGGACGACGTAATCAGGGCAAGCTGAGCAGCGGTATCCTCCATACCTCCCATCTAACCAAAGACGACAAACTCCACAAGCAAACTTCCCAGGGCCAATGTAGTAACTTCGAGATATCCGGTGCTTGTGACGTGTGATGTATATCACACGCGGTGAGAAAATGCAGTCTCTATGGATCATGAAATTGCATTGATGACATAAGTAAGGAGCTCTATGGCCAACTGTACTACAAGCATCACAAGCAAAGGAGACATGTTTAGCCAAGAGGTGAAGTCTATGCTCATGGGCTTTGGGGAAGTCACTAGGAATCAGGAGCTTCCTTGCACAAGAAATGTCCAAACTAAAGTTACAAATGGAACAATGATAAACCAAAAGCCGAAGCTTTTCTCCACACAAGCGACAACTTCCATCACTATACCCTGGTGGTCCGCACCTACGGAGCTTGAGAGGGTGTGAAGGATGAGAAGGGTGATTGATCTCTGAGGGTGACTCGGCGCACTCCTTGTGGAAATAGAACTTGCACTGAGGGCAGTGGTACCCTCTTAAGTCTCTCTTAATTTCAGAGCAACCAAAGCAATCAAATGGAAACATTGAAGAGTGTAAACAATGATGGTGAATAGGAAATTTCTGTGGTTTAGAAGCTCCATGAATTGGGTTAAAGATCCGCCATAAGCTAGCCATAACCATTGTGGAATGTTGGCTTGTGTTTTGATAAGTGAAGAAAAGATAGATGGAGAAGGTTGGCTAGAGACTGCTAGTGTTTGATAAGCTTTAACTACAATTAAAAATATCCATATTCATTGTAGGTGCTATAAGTTATTTAATTTCACTTAACACTTTGTACGCTTTTTATGACTCAGTCAACAAACCTAACATTTTAAAGAGCATATAGAAGTTAGCTTTAGCTAACATTGTAATTCAACTTCAGTTTGAAATGATAACATAGTAGGCAATGCTCACAATATTCAAAGTCTTGAAACACTACTTTTCAGAGAGAGGTGTTTTCTGCTATAAAGTCTTATATATATATATATATTTTTTTTTTTTTGTAATA
The DNA here is from genome assembly GCA_028015245.1 of Cardamine occulta. Classification (NCBI taxonomy): domain Eukaryota; kingdom Viridiplantae; phylum Streptophyta; class Magnoliopsida; order Brassicales; family Brassicaceae; genus Cardamine; species Cardamine occulta. The sequence goes on along the minus strand of CM051377.1, from coordinate 13,065,581 downwards.
CCTGAACGATACGGCTGATCAAAGTAAAAGGGTTTGTAACCTTTTATGCATCAAGTGAAGAGACGTTAATCTTTTACTCATCAGGTGGGAATTCTTCATCAGAGGCTTCGTTCTCCAGAAAAGAGCCGAGAGTTTTCCTCAATATGCTGAAAGTTTTGTCATCCTAACACACCAAGAATTCGCGGTTCAGCCATATAACATGATAAAAGGGAGAGTATGTAGATTATATGTAAGGGTATTATAATATACCCGTTTCCTTTTCTTCAAAGACTCTTCCAATTGAGCAAGCTTGTCTGTGCAGAACTTCTCCTGTTCCGCTATCATTGTCTTCTCCTTCTTCCCTATAATGTTATTTCACAGGTGGAAGTGAGTAAGTATTGCCATCTTATAACAGTGGTCTCATGATAAGTACTTGGTTGGCTTACTTAGTTGCTCATATCGCATATAGAGCCTCTCCTTGTCCTCCTCAATCTTGGAGATAATGTCTGCCAAGCAAAAACACATGTTCAGTTTTCGTAATATCCCACTTTGTGACACCTTACACTACTGACTTTAAAAGTAAGAGATGACAAAACCAGAGAGCAAATATAAAGAATACCTTTTAAACCCTGTAGATAATCAGCTTTGTCTTTCATGAATTTGTGATGAAGCTCTTCAAACTTGGCAGTTTCATCCTTCAAGATATTCTCACACTGCAGATATGGATCAGAGGTCAGATCCTTGTACCTTTCTAAAGACTCAATTATGTTAAAATATCATCTTGGGATTTTTGTTCAGACCTCCTTTGAACTCTTTGAAAAGGCTTTGGCAAAGTTTTGCCTGCAGTTTGCAAGTCAAGGACAAAGTTCATCAGCAATCTTCCATTTATATCTTATCTAGCAAGTCAACATTTCAAAAAGCATGAAAGATCCGAAATTCATTTTAGCAAAGATAGCCTACCTTTCTTTCTCAAGTTTTGACTTCAACTCGTCGATCTTTGACTTTAACTCAGTGGAGACACTGTCAGAAAAATAAACAAGGATTAAAGCAAGATTCAGCTACCAAAACTTACACTAGAACCATGGAGTTTAATTCATTGTCATGCGGAGAAAACTGATTCTGCCGATCAAAAGCAAGAATGCTAACAATCCTCAGATAATTTTGTCTCTCTGGAACAATAAATAACAAAATCATACCACTAGATACCAAGACTAATGAGAGAAATCAAACGAGTTCAGAACTGACGAACAAAGACTGAAAATCTAAACGTCCTGTATCTCTTGAAATCAAAACGAGCTTCATATCTATCAATCAAACATTTTCTTTCTAGTTTAAGCGATACAAGAACAGACCACAATCACTTTCACAACAGATCAACCGATATCAAAAGCTAGAACAAATGATCGAACACCTTAGCATCATCTGGCTATACCTAGTTGATATATTTGGTTTGCGATACTTCATCCAGACTAGGTCATGAACCAACGATAACAAGTAGAAGAAACGATCGTAACTAGCATAATCTTCTCCGACAAAGATTGCGATGCCTATGATCGCCATGGATTTCTCGATAATTGCATAGTAAACGAAATGTAAGGTTACGGTAGTATCGAAATCTGTTTCTTCTAAACATTCCGTAGTCGGAGATGAAACTAACCGGAGAGAAACATGTAACGGAGAGAGATATTAGATATATCACCTGGAGATGCTTTCTTCCTTCTTCCTCCGGCCATCCTCTTGAGCTTTCTCTCTGATTTGATGCAACGCCGACATGAGTCCTTTGAAATCGCTGCACGATCAACACGGAAACATAATCGCGAGTCACAATTTAGCCAAACCAGAAGAAACGGAGAAGAAACAAGAGAGAAAACGGACCTAGAAACATCGAGATCCAAATCGTCCTGGAGTTTTGCGTTCGGTGTTGGCTTCTTCAGCGACTGCGGTGGATCTGGCCGAGTTCTCTTAGAGCTTCTTCTGGTAGACGACATTGCAGATGAAACTGAGAGAGTGAGAGAGACGATGAGACGAAATCAATAGCTCAGGCGATTTATCAGCTCTCTCTTGTGATTTTGAATTTGAAATTTGAAATTCTGTTACGTTTGTGCTTGCCTGCTCACTTCAGTTATATAGCTGACATTACACATAGAGGATGCCGTCGTAGCTGATCACTGTGATCACCGTACTCTTCAGTATTTTCATTTTTTTGTTGTTTTTCCTTCTTCTTCAAATTATGGCTGACATCATTATTACTTTAAAAAAATGAATATTATTTTTTTCATGCATGTAATTCTTCACATTATGGGTAACTAAAATACTATTAAAGGGCATAACTACCTACTAGAAACGAACGAGTACACATATATCATTTGTTGATTAACCAGACGAGTACGCACATGGGGAAATATGAGACTTGATATATACGCCATGGGCTTAAAAATGCGAATGAAAGCATCGTTTAACTCAAATACAAATCTGTATATATAATATGGGATTAGGTGTAGGAATTTGAAATCAGTGGATACCATTTAAAAAAATTCCTGATCTAATTAGAATAGTTATGTAGGCATCGTTTTCATAATTTCATTAAAGTCTAATGGATTGCATGTACATAAATTGGAAAACCAAATAAACAGAAGAAGTGTGAATATTAATGGATCTTTAAATGTGTAATGTGTTGAAGCCGCACCAGGCGCATCTTGTTGCCCTGCACACATGTTATGGACCACAAAACATGGAACATGAATGAAAACTCATGCATTAATACTATATCCCAGAAATTTTCATTGAAAGTAACATTAAGTTAATCAATCATGTTTATTTAAGTTCATGCGTAATTTTTTTAAATACATTTCAGTCCAATAAATTTTAAAAATATGCCCATTATTTTTTATCAACTCTCATAAAATTCACAGACTATAAGAAAGGGATCCCCTATAAGAAATCATTACACCTATGACTAGAGCTCTCATAAAATTCTCTTAAAAGACTTTCAAATCATTACCTTTGAATATAAGAAATCATAAAGTTTTAAAATATCAACATATGACTGAAAATTCTTAAGTCACGGATGGTCGGGAAATTTCGGAGGCTATATTATCATTGCAAAATATTAATCTGTAGCTATAAATTTGTAGCTGGCTACGAATTAGCAACATGCGAGTTTTATGGTCATCACGATTTAACCACGGAATTAGTAGGATACAAATTTGCCATAGAATAGTCACGAAAAATGTGGTTAGAATGAATTATAGTTATATGTTATGAAAACTTTATTTATAAAATCTTATTTATTAAAATTAAAACTTTCATTGATAATATAGTTACATCAATTTTATAAAAACCAATTTTAAACACCTAAGCCATGAAGGTTTGATAGTTTTTAGTGGTTTTTGGTTTTTAGGTTTTGGGTTTTGGTTTTTAGCTTTTAGTTTTTGATTTTTTTATTGTTTTTGATTTTCTGTAGTTTTATTTTTTAAAATCTCCTAAAAACTCATATAAATGAGATTTTGGATTGTTTTCACAAATATGGATAAACCATCAAAATTCAGATTCCCTATATTTTTAGAGAATTCACTTTTTCTATAATCATGAATGATAATAAATTAAATTTTTAGAAAATTTAAAACCAAAAATCACTCTAAAAAGCATTGCCATTCAAGGTCCTAGTTGATGAGTAAAGGATTGCTTAAAGTACTAAAACCGGTTAGGAGATCTAAATCTAAATCTTTACCGAGACATCGGAAACTTCTCGACTATCTCGCAAGACGTGCACATGTGCTACTGTATTATCTATAAACGCATATTAATAAGTGAATTATTTAAAAATTGAAGCCTGAAATCTCCTATAAATACACCAAACTCACACACAAACACAAATACAAACACAAACAAAATAATAAAGATGGGATTCATTGGTAATAGTGTTTTGCTAACTCTCTTAGCACTTTGCTTCTTCACTTCCTCTGTTTTCACCTCAGAAGCTCCTTCACCAGCTCCTTACCATCGCCGTCCCCGCCACCTTCCCCTCCCTCCGGTCAAACTACCAACACTCCCACCGGCCAAAGCTCCCATCAAACTACCATCTCTCCCACCAGCCAAAGCTCCGATTAAGCTACCAACTCTCCCACCGGCTAAAACTCCGATCAAGCCTCCGGCGTTCCCACCGGTTTACCCTCCTAAGTTCAACAAGACTCTAGTGGCTGTTCGGGGTTTGGTCTACTGCAAACCCTGTAAGTACGCCGGCGTTGACACCCTCCTAGGCGCCAAACCCGTTAAAGGTATTAGTTATATATACACTTTTGATATGAAAAGTCAATATTTTTTATTCTGTACAACAAATCTATAAAAATACAAAAAAATTTCCACTTTTATTCCCTTATTTTGTTTGGGTGTATTTGGGGATGCAGATGCGGTGGTGAGACTTTTGTGCAAGAACAAGAAGAATGTGATATCGGAGACAAAGACGGACAAGAAAGGATACTTTTTGCTCTTGGCCCCTAAGACTGTGACCAACTACGATGTCAAAGGTTGCCGAGCTTACCTCGTGAAGTCGCTGAACGCCAAATGCAGCATAGTGTCAAAGCTCCACGGTGGAGACAAGGGCTCCATTCTAAAGCCGGTCTTGAAACCGGGAAGTTCCTCGGTCATTATCAACATGCTGAAGTACGGTCTATACAATGTTGGTCCATTCGCATTCGAACCTGCCTGCCCCAAATGAGATGGTTTTTAAGATAGATAGTTAAACTTTGGTTATGTGTGGATTGAACACATTTTAATGATTGTTTTGAATGTATGAGCTTGGCTTTCTTTAAATGGGCTTTTGTGTTAAGTGTCTCTCTAATTGCTTTTTAATAAAAACGGTGACGTTTACATATTACCATATCTTCTTCTTCTTTTTTTCTGTTTTAATTTTTTTTTTCTGTTGTTAATATAGTGTCGGCCTATTACGCTTGGCTTGGTTCAGCTAGAATCTGTTATACAATGGAATCAATTAGTTAGGAATTGTAAGGGTAATTTGGTATATTTTAGGAGCCGTTTGAAGTCGTTACTAAGCTGAAGGTCAAATTGGCCATGTGGCAACCTATTCTTTGAAGGACTGAGGAAGGACGTTCAGAGTCGGTTCACTAATGAGAAAGAAGACATCTATCAGTTGTGATACTTTTTAAAGGCAAGTGATAGTGAGCAACTAGTACAATAATTATCTTTCTTAATGCACATTGGTTTCTTTTGTAGGAAACCTCTAGGAGATATTAAAGAAATTTGCTATATACATCAAAAAGTTATTTGTGATTTCGACTTATAATTTACAAACAGTCATCTTTCTAATTTTGTTATTATTTTTATTTTTATTCATTATTTTTTGAAAAAGTAATTTGGGCTTTTACCACTCGATTAATTTATGTAGGATGAATATAATAGCCCATTCATCAGATTTTTAATGGGTCTAAAGCAGGGTTAAGATAATTCCACGCTCGAGATTTCTTTCGATATCTGGTTTGAACCTACGGAAATTTTGTTTTGCACGTGGCTCAAGTGAGAACCACTAGTCCAACGCTTTCTTATCACATATACATTGAATTAAACAAAAAAATTCTTGTGTGTTAGATATTGAGATTAGTGAAATTTGGTAAAAAAAAATATACCACATATTATTTCTTATAATTTTCAGTTAAGATCACATATGATTGGCTAGTGCAATTCAACATAAATCTATATGACTGGTAATTTTATCACAGTTTTAGAATCTTTCAAAATCACCCAATGACAGATGACTACCAATAACTTATTTCCAAACCATAACATTTCAATGGATTTTTTCCATATTTACATACAATGCTATCTATATATATATCTTTGCAAATCCTTGCGTATATTTTAATTTATTTTTCAAAAAACAAAAAAAAAAAACAAAAAGTCCTTAATTCTTCTCTGTGATTAACTAGCTGTTGAGGTGAGCCTAAAATATGAGTGATGTGTTCTAAACTTGCGGCAAAGAAGAATGAGTCACCGGATCCGCCATCACTGATGACATCACTTCCCGACGAAATCCTCATGCACTGCATAGCGCGTGTACCGAGGTCTTACTATCCAAATCTCTGCTTAGTATCTAAGCAATTCCGATCTCTCGTTACATCGCCGGAGCTGTACAAGATGCGATCTCTTCTAGGCTTCGACGAACACTGTCTCTATGTTGCCATCTCTAAGAACCAAAGCTCTAATGTCCATTGGTATACTCTTGGTCGGAAACCAAACAACAAGCTCTGGTTAGTCCCTATCACTTCACTCCCTCCTATGCCTTTACATGGAAGCTATAAAGTCGTAGGTTCGAGTATCTATGTCATGGGTGGGTTTCAAGATTGGGATGTGATCACACAGAGTGTGTCACGCATCGATTGTGTATCTCACACGGTGCAGCCTCTCACTGAAATGCCCAAGGCGGTCGCTGGTTCGGTCTCTGAACACATAGATGGGAAGATATATGTGATTGGAGGGTCCGATACTCAGTCCCGGGAGCTCAAATCGTCATCGGAAATGATCATGGTGTTTGATACCAAAGCACAGACGTGGGAGGTTAGGGCTATGACTAGCCGGATCCGGAGACCAGATTGGGAGGTAGGCCAGAAGTGGCTTAGTAGCGTGGAGATGGAAGGTATGATTTACATGAGGTGTTACGCGAACAGCTATGTGTTTGATCCAAAGGAAGATAAATGCAAGACGGACCGGATCTTGCACTCTAATGAATGGTCAAATTCATGCGTTTTAAACAATGTTTTGTACTACTATGATGTACGTAAGCATTGTTTAAGAGCGTATGATCTTAAGGAGAAGATTTGGGGAGTGGTGAAGGATGTGGAGTTGGGACCTCTTGAGGATGGTTCATGGTCATGCACTGAATGTTACGGTGGAAATTTGACACTGTTTTTGCAGAAAGTAAAAGCCTTGACTGAGACCACTGAGGTTTGGTGTGCAGAGATTGCGGTAGAGAGGCGTGAAGATGGTGAGATTTGGGGAAAGGTCGAGTGGTATGAACTTGTTCTTGATGGGCATTCGTGTATCATGAAATGTCTTGTTGTTAAAGTTTGATGTGTAATAGTAGTTTGGTGGTCAATAATAATTATTTTCTTTTTGATAAAAAATAAAAATAAATAATAATAATTATTGTTTGGCTTTTTTTGTTTGTTTGTTTGTGTTAGTAGCTTTAAACTTCTTAAGTGAATTTGAAATAGACAATAATATGAAATGAGTTTGGTTTGTTTCTACTCAAACGTTTTTGTATTTGAATTAAAAGCTGATTTGGATGAATTATGTTTAATGGGTATTAGCTTTACCAAAACAATTTTGTTTTCGTTGGTATAAGTTGTTGATATGTTCATGAAAATATTGGATTTTTCTTATACTCGAGTATAAATTGTTTGATCGGATCATCAAATCAGAAGTTCTTGGATCCAGAACTTGTGGGTTAATACTTATCTGATAAACTAAAAACAAGACTTTGGAAACGAGATCAAAACCGTGACAAGAGAGGAGATGATCGCTCCTAAATTTTCACACAAGTCTTGACTCTTGACCTCGAATTTTCAGACGGTTAAGTAAAGATAAGCCCAGTTCAATAAGCTAAAAGCCCAAACAGATGACTCGGCCTTGTATTAGTGGGTAAACACAACTAAACAAGTAATAACTCACCTCTATCATCTGTTAGTCTATTCATGGAAAGTTATTTAAAATATCTGGAGTCATCTACACAACAAGATTCTGTGGTCAAACTAAGATTTATGTGTAAATTAATGTGTTGACTAATAATAACAATCATATCATATCTAATCGTTAGATATTTCGTTTGTAAATTTTCTTGAAAAGGTAAATGACAACTGTAAAAATCACGAGAAATAGGAAAACTCAACAGGTCCACTCACCAATCAACGTTGCCAGTTCTTAGTATTGACGGCGTAGCGTGACACTCTGTAAAAGCAAGTTATATATATACCAACATAGGATCAATCGGCTCCACTTGACTATTTTCTCTCACCGAATCAAACCAAAAAAGGAAACAAATTTTATTTTTTTCTCTTCCGTCAGCAAATAAAATTTTTCATTTTACGTCCAAATACCACTAAAAACTAATAAAAGACAAATTTATCAAAAAAATCCGCGCTTCATCAAATTTTAAAGATGTTTAATGTTACTTTAATATATATTGAATAGTTACCATATACTACTCATATAAGCTTTGAACTAACTTATTAGTAATATTTATTGTATAAACTAGAGTTTTAATTGTTTTTAAAACACAAATCTATCTCTTCAAGCTCTTTCGATCTTAAACGTGCTTCAATGGAGAATTCACCAAGATACAGAGACGACGCACAAAAATTGATTTCTTCACCAAGCAGCACCGGTAGCAACAAGCCTCCCACAACTCCGACCCGACCCGTGTATCCGACTACCTTCATCCACACCGATACTAACTCCTTCAAGCAAATCGTCCAGATGCTCACCGGATACTCCAAGAAACCCAATTATTATAACCCGACCCATCAACCCGCCCCGAGGTCTTCAATCCCTCCAATCAAAGCCATCCCCAACAAGAAGCAATCTTCTTCTTCTTCTCGCCTCTACGAACGTCGCAATATGATAAATAAGCATCTCAAGATCAACCCGACCCATTCCGGGTTACCCGAGATTCTCTCCCCTAGCTTCTTGGATTTTCCGTCTTTGACTCTCAGTCCTGTCACTCCTCTCATGCCTGACCCGTTTTATCGATCCGGGTCTTTGAATCAGAGCCCGACTGATCCCGGGTTTGGACAATGTGATCCGAAACCGAGCTCCGATGCTGAAGAGAGAGCAATTAAAGAGAAAGGGTTTTATATACACCCGTCGCCGCTGTCGACTCCGAGGGATTCGGAGCCCCGACTTCTCTCTCTCTTTCCGGTTACTCCGATTCTCTCGCCGACCCTACCTCTTGAACCCTAGTTTTTACTGTTTTAACTGAGGTTTCATTTTACAAAGTTTTTGTAATGCTTAGTGAGAAATAAGAAATATACATTTAAAAAAAGTTTGTTGTAATCTTTATCAAAAAAAAAAAAAAAATGGTTTGGTATAATGCATGAAGTTTTGCGGATATATTTAAAGATATGTTATTTTTCGTTCTCCTCTCTTATCATTGTTTAATTGACTTGTTCGGATTTTGTTGGATTGATTCATTCTTGATCGGTTTTGTTGTGTTAAGGTTTAATTTCAGTCTCTAGCATATGAAGAACAGTTTGGTATTAGATATCAAACTTTTGGTCCTCTATTTTCATTTGCAAATTAATTGTATGGATTTGTGAAGTGGGGTGAAGACATTTAGAGAGGAAAAAGGAGTTGCGGAAAGGTGTCGAAACAAAAAGAGTTCCAAAAGATGTCAAATTCCTTCATGGATACGTGTTATGATTGTCATAGATACTTCCATTTGTCTTTCTCCAGTTTCCACTGTTTAATGTATGTAAAGCAATCACATGTATTTAATTAGTAATGTTAATTGTTAAAAAAATTATAAATGGTGTTTTGTACTAACGAAAGTATCATTTATTAACTTTAATAGATGAATGTGCAAGTGTAAGAGCATCTTTTTGGGGTCTTTGCACGAGAAAGATATATGAAAATAATATGTGGGATAGCGTCATGGTTTTGATATGCAATTATTGTAACATGGAGAAAATATTTTTGTCATAATTTCTCCCAATGTGATTGAGCCACATTTGGTGGCCCATGCGGTTTACAAAGTAATTTCAATTGCTTTTAGATCACAAAGAAAATTGCATACCAAAAAAAAAATTAAGGTTATGAATGGTTAGTAGATTCTAAATTGTTTTTAACTTTTAGTTTTTAGTTTTTGGTTTTTTGGTTTTCGATTTTTGGTATTATATTTTAAGGGAGAAACAAGTTTATTGTGATTTTTGGGTTTTTTTTGAAAATTAGAAAAACCATTAAAAAACTAGTTTCTATAACTTTTAGGAAATCCACTTTTGTAAAATTTTGAATGATTGAAAATTAGATTTTCAAAAATCAAAAGCCAAAAACTATGGTAGAAACTACTACCAATCAAGCCCTAAATGTACTAATATAAATTCACGAAGATAAGTCTCTGCATGTTGTTGATATCTTAGCTTCCTACAAATTAAATTGATACTTTTGCCTGATTTTCATCATCATTTAAAAAAATGTTTAATTGTTAATGAAAATATCAATCATTTCATAAGATAATCTGACGCGAGAATCTCATGAATTAACTTCATCATCGTTAAAGAGAGTTTTGGCCCAACGAAAGCATACTACATATTTTGGATTTATCTATCCAAATTCAGAAGCGATTTTATAAAAGTAGGAGTGTAGAACATTATTTGCAAACACTTGTTGATGATATAATTATAAACAAGTGGTCATATGGGATTATGATATTACCGGTACAATGAAAGCGTCGTCAACAGTTGCATTGTGTCACTTTTACAAGTTCTAAACAACTCGATTTGATACGAAGAAATATATGTAGCAGGGAAATGAAAGAGTAAAATCGTCCATTTCATCCCACATTTATACATGCAATTGTTTAATACTTAACATGTAACACAAGGCATATAAACATCACTTAATTATAGACATAAAGGAAACACAACAATATATTCAGAAATATAAAAGAACAACAACAGATGAAATGGGCGTATATGCATCATGATTATAAATGAAAGGGAAAAAGTAAAATCAAAGATAATTAAGAGGAAAAAAGGGCAATATCAAGATTAAAAAAAAGAGAGTCAAGAATCGTACGTATATTCCCACCAATGTGATCTCAATTACTGATGGACAAATCTGTTTGGAAACTTTTTTTCTTTTTTTTTTCTTTTGCATTCTTTGCCTCACGTTTCTTTAATCATATTGTTTGTATATATGCTTCTTCAAATTAAGAAGTTTGCCTGTAGCAATGCGTAATGACGCTGCAGCCACGTCTGTAAGGGTTAGCCCTTTTCCTCTTCTTGCAATCGTAGTAAGACCTGCCACGTCGGCTGCACGGAACATTGTTCTTCTTGAGCGCACCGTAACTGATGTAGTTGCGCCTTGCAGCTAGTTGGCGCCTGTTGGTCTCAGAATCCATCAAGGACTCAAGCTCATTATCCTCTCCAATGCAACCTTGGCCATTGACACAAGACTTAGTCAGGGTCCATGTGGCATTGGCTGATTCGGCGACTACGGCAAGGGTCAAGAGACCAAGGATCAACAAGGACTTGATACCCATTTGGTTTTCTTAATTTGTGTTTGTTTGATGATGAGGTTTAAATGATTTTTTTTTTGTTTTTGTTTTCGGGTTTTAGAACTATTATGGTGGATTCTTCTACGCCCTTCCTTGTGAAAGGAGGGAGAAATAGAAGTGATATTGCAGAAGAACAAATGAGGGATGCTTTTGTTGGGGATAAAAAAGGGTTAGACAGAGTGTAAGTTTTGGTTTTTATTTTTGTGGTTGTTAATTTTGTTATTTAAAGTGTTATCCCCTTTTTTAGGGTATTATTATTTTTGTTGATTCACGTCGTTAATTTCTTAGTTTAAATTAGTTAAATTTTATATGTGGCACTCCTCTTTGATCGGGAATCCAAATTTGTACGGAAATGTTCGAATTAGCATGTAAGCCTAAGGGCTAATTAATTGAGGGTTATTTCCTGCATGACGCTGTGTCTTTTTTACACATTTAAGTTTGTACAATCAACCTCCAAAGGTGTTCAAACACAATATTTGTTTTTTTGGGGGTATATTTCAACGATTTTTATGATCAAAATTGAAACCCTCGAAGTGGAAACTCTAAGTCTCTAACCTAATTAAAATATACTAACATATAATTTGTTTTTGGCATGAATAACTACTATAATTTGTTAACAAAATACATAAATATATAAATTAATCCACCCCTTTGAAAAAGGCATCCTAATGTGAATAATCATTGTACGTTTATGATACAGTATTATATATGATTATGCCCCCAAACAAGTGGGTGTGAGCCGTGAGGCATCTTCTTAGCAAGGGGGAATCAACTTGGTTGGAAAAGCATCCAAAAAGCAGAAACGAATAAAGGAAACCCAAAGAGAAACTAAAGTTGAAATTAGATAATAATAACATCAAATATAAAAGGCAGATATCAATATATTGTTGATCCAATTCCGAATCAAGATCGATGAAGTTTTTGTTTCAGCTGCCTTGTTGCTCGTGCTTCTGTTTCGTCAAGCCAAAGAAGGGGAAACACAAGGATGGAGAGACAAAGGAAAGGTGATGAGAAAGCTTCTTCAAAGAGAGAATGTATCTTTCTATTTGATTGATCTTTTTTGTGTCAATGTTTCTGTCACTTGTGTGTCCATTTCTGAATATATTTTTTTGTGAAAAGAAAAAAAGAAGATACAGTAATCTGTGATGTATCCTCCTCTTGAATTTGCATTCATTACTTCGTTAAACTTCCCTCGATATGATTTCTACAAGATATTTCTTAATTTGTACATACAAATTAAATACTCATATATACATAATATACTAATTGATTAAGCTACAGTATAACACACACAAAATATCCAGATTTTTCCGAGAGTAATTTGGACTAGGAGTGTAAGTAAACTAGAAAAATTAATCGAACCAAACAGAAAGGTTTAAACTGAAAGCGAACCGAAATTTGCTTACCGATGCATTTTATATTTTTCATTGCAAGGAAAAAAAATCCAAAACCCAAATTGAACCGAAACCAATTTTAATTAACGAATCAAAACAAACGTAATAAACCAACGTTCATTAACTGATAAATGTAAGCATACTACATAAATATAGTATTAATTAAAATAATTGTTTATTTATAGTTTAAGTTAAATCAAATCAAACCGAACCCCAAAATTATATCAAACCAACCAGAATTAGAATTGGGTTAAACCGAGACAAATCCGAACCGAATTACAAATATATTTTTTTGTAAGTAAACTTTTCTTGCTGGTTTTGATATTCTTTTAGCATGTCAGGTTTGTTACCTTTCACTAGAAGAAGCAATATCGCCTTGATGCCAAGTGCACAGTCGTTTCCTCCTTTTCTTAAGAATTTAACATATATTTACATGAAGAACCGCTAAACCCAAAAACAGAGTTTGGAGCGGTTATCCAACTTTGAAACGATGAGCATATCTGGCTTTATAGTTCCAATCAAATATCTTTTTACCAGATTTGTCAAAGGACGTGAACCTGGAAGAGGAACATGATTGATATCGATGAGACTGATGTTTTTGCAATGAAACGATGTCTAGGGATAGTTGTTGTTTCAGCAGTATTTGGCAATTTCTAATGCTTCTCCGGTCGTTTTGGTTAGTTTATATTTCATACGGTTTCTAATTTCACATACGTTTTTTCAGATACTTCCGATGAGGTGAATAGCCCGCGCAATATCAGTAAATATTCCGAGCAAACGGTTTGCTTCTTCATGTTTGTTGATGAAAAAACTAAAGCAAAGTTAAAGAATGATAAAAGGCTTTAATTAATGGCATCACCAACAAAGTAGGATTATGGAGTTTTTTTTTTTAATTTTTTTTGTTAAAGTGATTACGGAGATTTTCTACCAAAATTGATATATTTCCTACGACTTATAATATAAGAAAACAGTAGGAATTGACTATTTCTCACTATTGTTTTACCAAAAATGTTCGTATGAAATATCCCGTAGAAAATAAAAAAATGGTAGAAATTTTCTAAGGATTTTTTTTGTAGGAATACTAGTAGGAAAATGGAAGAAAATTGTTGTTCGATTTCCTACAAAAATATCCGTAGAAAAAATAATTTTTACCATTTTCCAACGAAAAAGATCCAACCAATTTCCTACCATAATTTTGAAAGGAAATTATAGTAAGTGGAATAGTCAAAACAGATCTAGTAAAAAAAAACTAAAAGTCTTTCTACTATTAAAAATATAAATACATATGTTAAATATAAAATTTTATATGAAAATATGTATAATTAAAATTTTAAATATGAAAAAAGATTTTATGGTCACAAGAAAAATTATGCATGAAATATAATGTATGTAAAAAACTAATATCACGTTATTGAGATATAAACATTTTGTTAGTATAAAATTAAATATTATTAAATATATATATATATATATATATATAATTTTCTATGTAGAAAATTCAAATTGTTAGTTTGACTGTATAATGTCTCCACGTCAGCATCTTGAGATAGTGAATAAACATTCACAAGAAACAAAAAAAAGTCTCATATCGACATCCAAAGAAGCCAGTTAGTGAAATCATCTCTTATAAATAATGATTGTCTTTAACTCTAAAAGCTGTGGGAAATATATATGGGGTTTCAGTAGTTTTAAGGTTCATTTAATATAAGTTCAAGTTAAAAAAAAAATAAAAAAAATTGGCAAATCGTCTACGCAGTCGATAAATAGGTCCATTGATTAATGACTCCCATTAAACAAAATCACCATGGAAGGCTACCAGTAACCGATTAGGTAGCCGATCTTTAGAACAAGGATTCCAATCGATGATTCATATGTCTGAAGTAAAATTTCCCTATAAATCTCTCGTTATTAATTTAATTTTTTTTTTATATTATCGGATTTCTGATTCTAATATCAAATCATTTGTTTTTTCTACATACTTTTAATTGAATTTTGAAAAGGTGCATATATTATTCAGTTCCTCCAATCGATGATTCATGAATCTGATGTATTTTTGGGTCATGAAACTCTGGTGATTAGTTTCAATTAGTTATATTATAGGGATTTCAATTTTGATCTCAAATTGCAATTTTTGATGTCTCTGAAATTTGTGTTGAATATTTAGATAATTTGTTTGATCCAATAAAATGATTGTGTTCATCTCTTCCATGATAGATCCAATCTCTCAATCGACACCAAAGGGTTATGTACTAACAGACATAAGCCAAGGCTTTGTGCCCAACATTTTTTTGAGTTATGAAGATTTATCTTTCTTATTTGTTTTCTTTAAATTCTGATTTTTTAGTTAGTAAACAAAGTAAAAACTGTTGATCTTCTTCCCGTTGCTTTGCATTAGACATATTTATTAAGTAGTATTTAGTATTAAGTTTTGTTTACCTCATGACTGAAACTTACATATTTTTCATCTATGGTTCTATCTTTTGGTTTTGATGTTTTATGTTTTTTTATGTCGTTGCTTTAGAGTAAAACCTCTGTTTAACTTATTTAGGTTGAAGTTGAAAATGGTTGATATTATGCAGGGGAAAGTTTTTAATCTCTTTTATAACATATGATATCGTTGGACCGGATCTGGGTACTAAATGTGTTATTCTATCTAAAATTATTCTTTATGTTTGACAAATAATCTCAGGTTGATGAATATTAACTTTATTTTTTCATATACAAGGATCATTTCAAGGTAACTTCTTTTCTCCATTGGTTTAGCTTACGTTTTCATTAGCTATAGATTAGCATTACGCTTCCTTGTAATATTTATCATTGCTAAATTATCTTGTTTTAAATCTAAAAAATCAATGCAATCAGAAAATATATATTATTTAAATTACCTGATTTAAACCATAACAACCATTATTTAAAAAAAAAACTAATTTTCCCTATTGCTAAATAGATTAAATCAACATGTATATTAAATCACTCTCTTTAACTTTAAATTCAGTCAGTCGTTTGCTCTGTAAATTGAAATCTTACATGTCAATGTTAAAGACAAAAAATATAATAGTTTAATTGCTTATACGAATAACTTCAATCTCTTGTGTAGATTGCTTACATTGTTTTGAATTCTTATATTTGTAGAATGTTAGGATTTTTCACCCCCTGCAAACAATTAAACATAATAGATGAAACTGTTTTATGCCTATATTAAAAAAAGTTATCAAGTCAATTAATCTGTTTCCTGCCTACATCAAAGAATTTCTCTAAGTGGTCTTTGTTGATGAGGAAATGGGAAACAAGCAGAGCATTCTTAGATAACCAGTTTTCTCAAACCAACATTTTGAGAGAAACAAGTTTTCATCCACCCAAGGCAAGATAAGGAGATGAGGCCTCACCAGACTGAAGGATTCAAAATTTTATACAACAACCTTGCGGCGAATGAGCCATGTGGATGCATATTAGTTCATGCACCGGGATCAAGAAAAACATTTCTACTCATCAGTTTTATGCAGAGGTTCAAGGCTATGGATCCACATGCTAAACCACTCATTATAATGCCAAAGAGGATCATAGAGTCATGGAAGAGAAAGTTTACTTTGTGGCCGGTCAAGAACGTTCCCATGTTTGATTTCCACAGTATGAAAGCAAAATCACGGAAGCAACAAATGGAGGTTTTGACACAATGGGTTGAACAAAAGAATATTATGTTTATTTGATACCAACGGTTTGTGAGGATCATTTGCGATAATAAGGACATAGAGGTGGCTTCCGAATACTGTAAGTGGATATTGCTTGAGAAGCCAACATTGATTATCTTTGGCGAGGGTTAGACATCAAGCAATAACATGCTTATTTTGCTTGCTCTTGTCAAGACTCCTAGAAATGTGGTTCTCACATGTATTTTGTTCGAGAACCACTTTTATAGGAGTCTTGACACGAGCAAGCAAAATAGGCATGTTGGTCTCCTTATGCCTTGATGTATTACCCTCGTCAAGGATAAGCAATGTTGGCTTCTCAAGCAATATCCACTTAAAGTCTTCGCAAGCCACCTCTATGTCCTTATGATCGCAAATGATCCTCGCGTAATGTTGGAGGATAAGATCACAACAAGTTTATTTAAGATAGGTCAAGATTTTTGTTGTATAGAATAGAGCTCGCTATAATAATCAGGTCGGGTTAATCTGTAGAATTTTAGTTCGGTAAATAAGACAGTTCCGAAAGATGATGGAGATAGAAGAGTATATTTTCCTTTCTTTTTTTCTAATCCCCCCCTCTCAATAAATGAGATGGGTGTATTTATAATAAAGATTTAAACGGTGGAGTTGTCTTGAGCCCGACGTCCGAACTGACGCGTGGCTAGGTCGGTTGGCTTGTTGGGCTTTAATTCATAAATGGGGCTGAACGATTATTTGGCCGAGCTGATTTGGGGGGGGGGGTTGCTAAACCCACCTCCAACACGTAACTGGTTGTATCCAAGAAACAAAATACTTCTTTGTTCAACCCATTGTCTCAAAACCTCCATTTGTTGCTTCGGTGTTTCTGCTTTCACGCTGTAGAAATCAAGTAGGGGAATGTTCTTGACTGCCCACAAAATAAACTCTCTCTTCCATGACTTTGTAATCTTCTTTGGTAGTCTAATCAATGGTTTAGTATGTGGATCTATAACCATGAAGCTCTGCATAAAGCTGATGAGCAGAAATGGTTTTCCTGATCCTGGTGCATGAGCTAATATGTATCCACATGGCTCATCCGCTGCAAGTTTATTGCATAAAAATTTGAACCCTTCCATCTGGTGAGGCCTCATCTCCTTATCATGCCTTGGGTGGATGAACATTTTTTCTCCCAAAATGTTGGTCTGAGAAGACTGGTTGTCTAAGAATGCTCTGCTTGTTCCTCATTTATTTGCTACATAGGAAGGATGAATTTCACTAATCATTTGTTGATGAAAAAACCGAAGAAAATTTAAAGAACGATAAAAGGCTTTAATGGCATCACCAACAAAGTAGGATTATGGAGATTTGTTGTTCATAATCTTCCTTATTCAGATGGAAAGCACAACGGAAAGAAAAAATCTCGAGAGGTTATCAACTTATTAGCTTTGGCTTTTCTGATTCTGCACCACAATAATCTGAGATTCACTTTGTTATTTTAGGTTATTGTGGAGGAAAAATGTCATATTTGCCAATACATTATAGCCGGTTTAATGTATTTGTGGTAGCCAAAGCAAATAAAGCTGCTGGTAAATAAATACAAGAAAGAAGGTTTAACACCTTATTCTGCTGCGAAAATCCCAATCACAAGCGGTATAGATAGTATATGTTTTCTTTAGCATTATAATCTGAAATTTTGCATTTTGGAATTAAACATTTTAATGAAGGATGTGTCATTTTAAGAGAGCATGTCCCAGTTAGCAATCTATTGGCTTGCCTTGGTTCAATGAAGTTGATCGCTTCACTTCTATAGATCAAGTTAGTTTCTCAGTAGTAAGAGAAAATATTGCTGTGAAATCAAAATGGAACGTTAGCATGTTTCTAGACTGTGAATTCTTCTTCTTGCAAAAGATTTTTCATCTATAAAGAGCCTAAATTTTGTGTCACCCTTTAGTACAAGACTCAAGATTGCGAAGACACTATGACCACACATAACATTATCAATCACTGTCAAAATCATATTTTGAAGAAGAAACGAACTCCAATCTATTTTTCCTCAATCGACATTGTCTTGATCGGCAGAGTTACCTAGAAAGTTTTTGAATGTTTGTCCAGTCGTGAGCTTGACGGCCCCAGAAAGAGAGGAAGAGACAAACAGTTGAGTTCAAGGAGTTACAGAAAAGCTACTTCACCAAAGATAACTTAAAATAGTCTGTTGCTTACATATTTCCAAGGATTCATCAAAATCAATCTTTTGATGTATATATATGCACTACAAAAAAATGCATATTTTGTTGCCTTAGTTTCTTATGATGCATAATCCATTTCTCAAGTTTCTTATGATGCATAATCCATTTCTCAATGTTCTTTAATTATTCACATTAACAATTTAGCATATAGTGGAAATTCGGAATATAAAAAGGTTATGTCATCAAAATACTCCACATTTGATAAGAATACCTGAAAGTTCAACTATCAAAACTTTGGTTAATTGTTTATTTAGATCCAATTAATCAACTTCTAGTGTTTTTCTTTCATCACTTACATTTAGTGCTTATTTTATTTCTAACCAAAAAGTTTTGGGCTTTGATAACATATTCTTTTAAGTTTGCGGCCATAATAGGTTAACTACTATTCACTTCGCTTCCAGTAATTGTATTCGTGAATTTGGAAACTTTTATATTATGGATGGGCTATCTAAAACACGAGTTGGATTACCGAGAGTGAGTACATATTTTAGTGTTTAACATACACTAGGTAGATGTATGTGTCTCCAATAATCTGAAAATAGTGTACTTATTGAATTTCTCATTTATGTTATCATATTTAACTAAATAGTCGTATTAAAAAAAAGAAGACTAATTAGCCGTAGTTCTATGGTAAACAAACAATTTATATGATATATGCAGACCCAATAACGTTATTAGACTTAAGTATTTGAGTGAAATATCAGAGTAATGACACTAAGATTTCATGTCTAAAAGTAGTAATAGAGACCAGTTCCATAGTTTACAAATGTTTGAGAATCATGAAATTTTTTCTGTTAAGAGATATAATTGAACAATTTAGAATATACATTTTTTTGGTAGTGAAGCAATATTGACGGTCCACAAAGACCAAGTGGTGGGTAAAGAGCTTTACCACCAAAGTAAATAAACAAAGAAACAGAGTTTGTTGTCCATTCAAAATGGCACAATAAGAAAAAAGTGGTCATATCAAAAAATGTAAAAAAATAAGAGGGTTCCACTTTGTATAAATCATTGTGCTAATGGAATCTGTTGTCACAATAGTTTCTCCACTTCCTTCACAATCTACCGCACTCTTATTATTCTATGCACTTTGATCTGTAAATGTACACATACTCGTATATGTGTTGTAATGTAAAGCAAAAGCATGGCTGCGCTGAAAAGTATTGCTGCATTTTATATTCTACTGTTCCTTGCATTTTGGAAATATTGATAAATATGTATTTTAAATAACTTTTATGAATGATAAATAGTTTGGGTAGCCAGGAATAAATTTCATATTTGATTTAATGTTAAAGTTCAAATGAAGGATCGATTTTCTTTTGGGAAAGTATATGGCTAGACCTAGCTAGACAGCTCAAAGGATTACAAATTTTTATACCTAGAATATTTGAAATATTGTGGTTTAAATTATCGTGGGAAAGCATATTTTCGGTTACATCTTGAATAGATGAAATTATTAGGATCTGAATAAAATAAGTATGTAAGTTTTTTTAGATATGTTCCTCACTTGTATTAAGGCTCTCGATAAAAGACATAACCGGCTGTGAGAATTCATTATGTTTATACTCGCACATTTATAAACCAGAATAAGAGAGCGTCATATGTTTTTGATGTATAACAAGGTTATCTTAACAGAGAATTAATGTCACTGACATCACCAATTATATAAATAAAGTTCATGATTTTTTTTCTCAATTGTAAGAGGAAGTAGTGTTTCTTTCATAAGATATTTGTTTATATTTATAAACATAATTAATTGGCGCGTCCTTTGAAGAACATTAAAAAGTTCGTATAGAAGAGGCAATGTTATCATATTTATGAGATTTCGTACCGTTATATGCATGAGTGAAATATATCCTTGATTTCATAAGGAGTATAGTTCGTTTAAGATATTAAAGAAAACACTTTTCTCATTCCACGACACGTATGATTGATTATCTTTAATCAGATACTCTTTCGGATGAGCACAAGGGCACCAATTAAGAGGAAGAGGACATAAGAGTCAAGTGCGTAAACAAAAATGGCACACTACAAAAAGCAAAAAGTAAGAAAATCAATTTGTAAAGAGAAGTTAGGAACAAGTCATTTTCCTAACGTCCTTCTCCTAAAATAGTTAATTATACTAAAAATTCACTTTACAACTAGGATAAACATGTTCATCAATCTTCCACCTTTTCCGTTTATTTAATTAATATTTTCTTAAAAACTTTCGCATTATTAGAATCTACACTTTGCAACCTGTTACTTCGTCGTTAACACAATACACTTCATTTATTAACCATTCATAAATTTCTAGCTTCATTCAAATTCATGAAATATAACTATGATTTCACAGCTAATATAGTCATAGTTTAATTAATAAATATAACTATGAGTTAGACATAGAATCCTTATGCGGACTGATGTCCTAAAGCACAAAGAATAAATAATTAATACAAATAATTATATATTGGGAAGTTGAGTTAGTGTTTGGTTTCGAGTTATCAACTATGTATATGTTTTTTTATTCTTCCAAATTTTTATAAATAATCAAGTAATCCGACTAAGACGTGGTTTGGCTCAAAACCTAGGAGGATGCACACGTTTGCATAGAATGGTACGATAGCTTACATGTAACGCACGTTCACAAATTATCAAGATGACTCTTAACGAATATAAAAGACCAGATTTTACACGTGCCACATTTATCACTTGGTATACAAAAATAATAATAAAAAAAATTAACCCTAAAGAAAAAAAGTCGCATCTTGTCACAAATCAATCCAAGTTTTTCTTCAAACCACTCAAAATATTTTGTTTGACTTGTTTGGTAGATTTCGGGTGTTGCTCTCAGCCTCTCACAAATTGTCAATGTGGCACATCTATTAAAAAAATGTAAGTCAATTTTGTTAGCTCACTAAACACAATTAGTAAGTAGGCGATTGATTGATATCATGTGTACATTCTTGGCTGATTCCCAACATACATAGCAATATCATGACACTCCAAAGTAAGCTACCAAAATTTAAGATTAATATATAAGAAATGTCTGATAGTTATTCATGTAATGTACCAAGAATATATATATACTATCGATGTTTGATGTTGCCCTTGTACTCCATTGTTTGGACTTGTCTTAGAGAGATGTTTGTACATCTTTTATGCTTTTTAGCAAAGCATCAGCTATAAACGGATTTGATTATTCTTTACCGAAGCCGTTTGCTTCGGAATAGCATTAACTTATCAAGTATAAAACATGAAATATATTACAACTGATTTGTGGGGGATTATAAACATTCCTCCCCTTAATTACATATTAACATTACACACTTTTTTTTTTTTTTTTTTTTACAAATCGTCTTCGTCTATTTCGGGTTCGCTTCCGGATGCTTGGGAGCTCTGTGTTGATATCGTTGGTAGAAATTGCATCGAGATTGATTTGATTTCTTCTTCTGACTTTGCAGCTGCTAACATAGACAGCATTTTTGATTTTTGGGCTAGGAAGAGAGTCATTTCTGGTGTTTGGATTAATTTTTGTGGAGTTGATGTATTAAG
Source organism: Cardamine occulta (assembly GCA_028015245.1). NCBI lineage: Eukaryota > Viridiplantae > Streptophyta > Magnoliopsida > Brassicales > Brassicaceae > Cardamine > Cardamine occulta. Next base: position 13,043,500 of record CM051377.1, on the reverse strand, counting down.
AGTTTTGTAATTTTGTGATCGAATCCATTCAGGGATATTTGAAGAATATAAATTCGAGGGGATCCTGTATTTATCCCACCATTTTATTTTAAATCTTCGTCTGATAATGGGTATTATATCATCCGAAAATTCAAAAGTCCATGAGAAAACCCAAGGTAAATGGAATTTGGAATGAAAGAGGGCCAAGGCGGGAAATCTTTTTTCATCTTCAGATGGTATGAAACTGGTTTTAAAGATTTGGAAGGATTTATTTATCTGGGGTTTGAAAATGTTTATGACCGAACCAAAGTTGTTCCACCATTGATTAAACCAAAGAGGAGATTTGGATAGGTTACATGTGGTGTCGAAAAAGATCAACTACGTGTGTTTGTGTTTAGGGGATTGAATCAGGAAAGCATTGTACCAAGCTTGGCAATAATCCCAGTAATTGAATGGGACATTGTAACAAGAGAGATTTGAACATTTTTCTGGAAACTTTATATTATCATTGAGATCATAATCCCAATCTCTTGGTGAAATGATATCATGAATTTTAAAAGTAGAATAAGCAGGAGCCATGTGACTTTCATCCAAAAAGTTATGTTTGAAAGTAACTGATCCTGTGATTTCTAAAATTGTTTGGTAAAATAATACAATTTTTTCAGAACTGTATGGTTTGAAAAACTGATTTTTCCCAAAAAGCTTTTCGATCGTGAAATACGGATCATTTTCAACAAAAAAGTCTTTCTCTATTGTAATTACATTTTGATAAGTCGGTTTTTCAAAATATTCCGAAGGAGGATTTTGTGAAAATTCTTTTAAAACAATTTGTGAATTGTTTAAAGGTTTTGAAATCATTCTTAAGGTGGCTTCAGGTATTTCAGAAATTGCAAGAGAAGAGGATGGTTTCGAAGAACTACCTTTCTCTTGTTTTGAAAAACTCTTTTCGAAAGCTTGTTGTAAGGACCGTATTTGTTCCAAGATTTCTTCAGGGGTTTGAAGAGTTTTTTGTTCTTTTTCTGGTTTCTTTTTTGTAATTGTGATCCAGGGTTGTGTTTCGGGTTCTGTCTTTGGTTTGAAAATGTTTGGAGTTGGTGATTTATCTTGGTTTGGGCCTGAAGCAGAATTTTTTCCCCTGTCAACCGTCTTTGGTGGCATCATACCTGTTTTGGAGAAATTCTCGAGTCAGGAAATCTGGAACAAAATTTGTATCTCCTTTAATATATTCTATATCGAAATCAAAAATACTTAGTAAAGCCTGCCATCGTGCAAAAATCTGTTTTGATGCTAGATTTTTAATATCTTTTCGTAAAACGTCTTTAACACTTTTGCAATCAATTCTTAATAAAAAATTTTGATTTAAAAGATCACTTTGAAATTTTTGTATACATAAGACTATACTTAGTATTTCTTTTTTAATGGTCGAATAATTTTTTTGAGTTTCATTCCAATGAGATGAAGTAAATTGGATTATATTTTCACGACCATTTGTTTTTTTTTGTTTTAGAATGCCCCCGTATCCCAGATCAGAGGCGTCTGTTTCCACAATTTTTCCCAAATTTGGATCTGCTATATGCAGGCATGGAATTTCTAAGACTTGTTTTTTAATTCGTTGGACTACAGCGGTATGCTCTTCTGTCCAAGGGGTTGGGTTTTTCTTCAGACGATCATGAAGGGGTCTAGCTAATCTATTGATATTTGGACAAAAATCTAGAACATAATTGAGGCTTCCTAGGAATCTTTGTAACTGGGTTTTATCTAAGATTTTATCAGGAAATTTATTTGCAAATTCTAACGATCTTTCTATTGGTTTTATCATGCCTTTTGAAACGTAATGACCAAAAAATTTTATTCTAGTTTGGAATAAAGATATCTTTGTTTTGGAAAGAACAAGCCCATTTTTGCGTGCAACATAGTAAAATGTTTTTAGATGTTTGAAATGTTCGTCAATCGAGTTTAAAAATATAAGTATATCGTCAATATATATGATACAAAATTTAGAATAATCTGAAAATATATCATTCATTATTCTTTGAAATTCCGAAGGTGCATTTTTTAAACCGAAAGGCATTACGTTCCATTGGTATTGTCCAAAAGAAACAGTAAATGCTGTTTTATAACGATCATTTTCGGATATTTGGATTTGCCAAAATCCTGATTTTAGATCAAATTTTGAAAATATGTGTGCGGAATGAAGTTTTTGAAGGAGGTCTTTTTTATTTGGTATTGGATATCTAATCCATTTTAATGCCGTGTTTAAAGGTTTATAATTTATCACAAGTCTTGGAGTTCCTCTTTCTATTTCAGAATTTTTATTCACATAGAAAGCTGCACAAGACCATGGAGATCTTGATTTTGAAATTAAATTTTTGTTTAAAAGTTCTGAAATTTCTTTTTTACAATGGCTTTCTAAATCAGAGTTCATTTGTATTGGGCGAGCTTTTGTAGGAATTTCTTTTTCATCAAATTTTTCTTCATAGGGTAGATCAACTATGTGTTGTTTTCATCCCGCAATAAGTCGGAGCATAGTTGTTCTTCAAAAAGTTTATTTAGTTTTGAAATTCTTTCTTTTGTAATTGAAATTTCTAGTGATTCCTTTGTCTTTTTAACAAGAAATTCTGTTTGCAAGTTTTCTAAGTGGAATTTTTTGCTATTTATTAGAGAATTTATAGAATTTTCTTGTGTTGAGCAAGCTTTTATTAAGTTTAGGCTTCTCTTTTTTGGAGTTTCCATGAATTCGAAGGATAATTTTTTATCTTGAGTTTTGAAGGAGATTGAATCTTCGTTAACTTTGTAAGGTGTTATTAAGCTTATAAATGGCGTTCCGAGAATGATATTTTGGTATATATCATCTGTGAGGACAAAAGCAGTTTTGAAAAGAACATTATCTTTTAATACTGAAGCTTCTGTTTTTGACGTTATACTAAGTTTTGAGTTGTTTGCTGCTGAGAGTTTTTCATTTGTTTTATGGTGGAAACATCTTGGTACAAGACCTGTTTTTATGCAATTTAGGTCTGCACCCGTATCAAAAAGTGCAATTGTATCTAGTTTATAGTTTTCTGAGAAAACAAGTGTAATTTTTATTTTATATTTTCGGGAGGTGATTTCTCTTAGTACAAAGAGAAAATCATTTGGCATAGTGTTTAGAGATTGTATTTGTTCTACTATCTCATCTTCTATGTTTTCTGGGTAATTGTTTTCATGTTCCTCCGAACTGGAGTCATCATGTTTAGAAACTAATATTGAATGAAAATACTCGGAATCGGTTTTTTTGTTTTTCTTTTAGATGTTTGAGCTCATTTTTTACATCTTTGATTTCAATTTGTAGTGATTGGAGAGTCGTTTTGGAAGTGTTTTTTCTTTCTTGGTTGAGGATATTTGTCAGGTTATATGATGAGTTTGTATTTGACGGATACTTGGGTTTTGTAGGATTTTCTGTTTTTTGACTTCCATCTATTGATGAAATAATTGTTTCCAGAAGTTTTTATTTTAGTTGGGGGTCTGAGATTGAATTCAAGATTTCTAATTGGAATTCTTGATCTTTTGTGAGGACTTGAATTTTCTTATTATCTGAGTCCGAGCTGGATGATGAACCATTTAGTTCATCAACTTGCAAGGCCTCTTCAGAAGAGGGATCAGAATCGTAATCACTAGATGATGTAGAGTATTCTAGGAAAAGATTTGATATTTTGTCTGTGATTTCTTCTCCAAGATCGAGTTCTTGGATTTTCTTATTTAAGCGACAGTATTTCGAAGTATGTCCTTTCTTATTGCATTTATAACATGTTAGATTTTTATAAAAAGGTTTGCTTTGGGATTCTTGTGGTTTAAATTTTTTCCGAGATTTATTCCAGGGGTTTTCTCTTCGAGGTTTATTCCAGGAATTTTCTCGTGGCCTATAATTTTTAAAGTTTTCTGTAGATTTTGATTTTTTGGAATAGTATGCTGGTTTACAATTTCCTGCACATGGCTTTTTATTGGTAGGATCTATTTCAAATTATTTGCAAAAAGACCCTAACTCTATTTTTGTTCTTTTAAGTTCCCATTTGAGATGTTTTTGGAGTTTTAAATCTTGACAGATCTTAAGACCTTCTTGTTGGACAAGACTAACTAATTCACCATAAGTGAAATCGTCATAATCTATTATTTGGATACCACTAGATTCTCTAATTTTTGTTCTGACCTTTTCTCCTAAGAGTGTTGGTAGTCCAGCAAGAAATTTTTCTTTCCAGAAGGGTTGATTTGAATCTTGCCAGAGTAGGACTCTAGTGAGGAATGTGTTTTTATACCATTGGAAATCACTTAATTTTTTACATTTAAGATTTGAGAGGAGTTCAGCGTTTTTGTCTCTGAGGACTGAAGGATCTCCTATGAAATGAAAGGTTATAGCCAAGACTAGGGTTGCTACCGCATTTTGTTGTGTGTTTCCAAAATTATCAATAATTGGCATTCCTTCTTCATCTATTTTTATAGCATCAAGAATTTCTCCTCGTTGCTGGTTATTAAGATAGTTATCCCACCATCCTTTAAGCTGTCCTGAAAAGCCAGCTATAAGGAGTTCGCCTGTTTTATCTTCATTACCTATTTGTGTTCTATAGGCATTTGCAGCCATTGTCATTTTTTTGGAGAAAATTTAAAATGTTATATTCAGATATTCCATCTAGATTCCATCATAGATCGAAGAAGAGTTAAACCTAGATTGTTCGATTGGCTGAATTTGTCCTAGGTCTGGTGCCGTTATTATTTGGTTTTCATGATTGTTCCTCCAATCAAGACGGTTTATTCTATTGTTTGAAAATTGTTTTGTGGTGTTATCAGAATCTGATTCATGACATAGAGTATTTATTTGAATATTTGAACTTTGTGTTTCGAGATTTCTAGGATTTCTTTGGGCTTTAGAAGTTGGGGTATCAGGGACATCGTAAGCTTGATGTTTACTATTTTCCCCTATTTCTATGTTGCTTAGTTGGCTTTGAAGAGCTCGTATGAATTCAATATTTGTGTTTTGGCAAGTTTTAACACTATTATCTGAAATTTGAAACGGTTTGAAAATTGGAAGTTTTAGTTTTTTATTAGATGGAGTTTCATTTGGGTGATCTATTTGTTTTAGAATTGTTTTTTCAATCCTATCAAGTTGTTTACTTATTGTGCCAAAATTAGTATTTGAAAAATTGTTTTGAAGGATGATATTTTTGACATTCGTTTTGTCATCTTCCTGAGAGATTTTAAAAGGGATTGCTTCGATTGGTTTACCCAATAATTCAAGCTTTATTCCTTGTTGAGGAGGATGATTTGAACGAATTATTTTACCATTAGTAAGTGTTTCCCACTCACAACCCTTGTTTCGGTTGGTAATAGGATTTGCGGTTTTTGAAAAAGGATAATAAATTTTATTTTCTTTTGTATAATCTTCAAACCAATTAAAAAATAAAATTTGAACTCTGTTTTTATTAAGGTATTCATAATATTCTTCTTGTATTTCCTTTCTGATTTTTGAGAATTCTTTAAAAAACCAATTTCTTTTTTGTAAGTTATTTTTGAATAGAATTCTTCTCGTAAGAATTTTTTATTTATCTGAAATTTTTTTTCTAAAGTATTTAGTTCATTAGCCATATCAGTGAAAGCTGAAAATGTTGGGCTAGTTGGTTCAGATTTCGTGACAAATTCATTTTGTTCAAGACTATTTCTTGACGTATAAACAGGTTTTGGAATATGTGTTCGAAAATCAACATTTCTCAAGATTGAATTTGGAATATCAGAAGTTGAGAAACGTGGTTGGTATCTAGATTCTTGAATCGGATAACCACGTCCTATTTGAGAGACTCTTCCTAAGTCTATTGTATCCATATTTGAAGAGGATTCATATGCTAAATCATCTTCAGTTTTTTTATCATTATGTCTAATGAAGGAAAGCTTTACTTTTCCGTCATCAGATTGTTCAATACTTTTTAAACGTGTATTTGGCTCTATTGGTTCTACAGGGTTCTGAGGTTTTGGATGGGTTACTCCTTCAAGGATCCATTCATCTGGAAGGTTTACATCTTTCCATTGAATTGATCTCGGAATAACAGAGTTTGATTTTGAAAGATCAGTTTGGAGTAAGAGGGTTTCACCCTTTTTACTCGATATTTTTACTTTTGAAGAAAAAGCACTTGTCATGGCTTTATAATGTAATCTAAAAACCAAAGCAATCGGAATCGATCCTTCGATCATTTCATAGTTATGTGTTTTAACTTGTAAAACCAGAGATTTTAGAATATTTTTATCATTTAAAGAAACGGTGAAATTTGGATAACAATCAAATGATATTGGACCAAAGACAAAGGCTTGACTCTATAGAACTGAGCAAAGAGTCCTCAAATAATTTGAACCTAGTATCCCTCAAGATAGCTAAAATTAAAGTATTGAGACCTTCTTTTGAAAGTGGTTTTATACCGACTTGGACTAAGCCAATATGTATATATTTGAAATTCTTTTCTCTATGTCTTTGTAAAGCGTTTTGTGAAAACAAATGAATTGTTTCAAAAGGTTTAGTTAATTGTATGTCACGTTCTTCTGTTTTAATTGAAAAATTTGTTTTTAAAAAATTCATTCGTGAGATTTGATAAATTTGATCTCTATGCACTCTTGGGATTTCCCAATTGTCAATTGAACCTTGAAAGTCATCTATGGTAGTTTCATGACTATTTATAACTTTTTTAGATTCTTTTGAAGATCTATTCCTAGATGAAGATGATTCAGATCTATCTAGCGAATTCCTAAAATACGAACTCATCATGAAATTCTAATGAGTTTTTAAAAGACTCAGACTCCCTACAATCCAGACTTAATTCTAGGTTCAATTGCCCTACACTTCACGGGACTTACTTCCTAGACACGAGACTGGCGAAAACACTCAGGAGGACTAAGCTTTTATAACTCAAAAGGAAGTGATGATAAGTTTGTAATTAAGGAATTTACAAATTTAAATCTTGTTCAACTTTTTAAGAAATCATATATTTCATAGAAAAATATAATAAGGTTAATCATAATATATGCAGATAGTATAGTAAAACACAAAACGTATGACCATAAGGTCATAATATATACTTCTTGAAAAAGAGTAAATGGATAATTAAACATTTTGATTGAGTTCTAAAACATTTTGATTTTCATTAGTACCATTAAAATACTATCACCACCAGGCTCTGATACCAGGAGGCTCTGAAAAAGAGTAAATGGATATATATATATATATATATATTCTGTTAAAGGGCTTGCAAAGCCAAGAATATATTGACTCCCTGCAGTAAACTATAACTAGAGCTGGTAAAATTTTAGGGTTAGGAGAGACATGTGCAACCATTTAAAGAGAAAAAGAAAAAAGTAAATGGAGAAAGCGGCACTAATATAGTTGGCACTTGGCATTGTCCACATCTAACGCCAATCGAAGACATTTAAAGTCGCTTTGATTAAATTGAAAAATCTCAACGTTGATTATGGATGTTTCAAACAATTATGATTGTTGTTTCAAGAAAAAGAAAAACAAACAAATGAAAAAACAGTAATGATTGTTCGTGGAAATGTATATTCTAGTTGACTAATGGCCTAAACAGAAAAATGTACATTTTCCGTTATCCACAAAGGCCACGTGACAAACTCTGCGTAGACTAATTTTAAAGATAAAAAATTTAGTGGCAAACTCTGTCTAAAACATTATCAACTTTTGATAATATAAAGAAATGAGAAATTCCTATTGTTCCCCTACATTTACGTTAAAGATGTTGTGTTGCCAATGAATGAAGCAATGTAAATGTCTAAAATTAAGAAAAATTAATAATAATAATAATAATAATAATAATAATAATAATAATAATAATAATACTACTACTATAAATCAATTGTTTTAATTAATTTGAGACGAACCGTTTTTTTTCGCTGTAAAAAAACTTTCTTTATTTTATCGACGTTTATTGCTCTAAACAGAAATTACTTTTACCATGAAAACTATAGTTTTGTTATGTTTAGAAGATTAGCATATAAGTTTATAAATATTAATAATTAATGGTTGGAAAAGGAAAGAAGAGAGAAAAATAAGTGATGAAGAGTTGAGTGTGGGGATACAGATACTGTTGGTATATTCTCTTCTTCTCCACCGAATATATCTTTGCGCGCCCTTCCTTCGATGTGTTACCTAACCACCTCTCTCAACACGAACCAACCACCATAGAGACTACGCCAGAGCAAAGAGTCAGAGCAGAAAACGAAACAGAGCAGAGAGAAGCGGAGAGCTAAAACTTTTCATTTTGCTATGGTCTGGAGATTTGTTGATGGTGTCATAGACTAGTGGGACTAAGGGGGAGAAGAAGAAGTACTCTGCATCTTCTGGATTTCTCACTATTTCCTCCGCCAGAGGAATAGGCGAGAAATTGAGAACAAAAAGAGTTTTTTTTTTTTTGTGTGTGTTCTCGTTAGTATAAGCCCGACTCTTGTGGTATGTTCATCCTTCTCCAATTTGTTTGATCGATCTCTTGTTGAATTACCTTGCGAATTAAGGAAAGGGTCTTCCCAAATTTCTTAGCTTTTGCTGCTTTATTGGGGAAATTGAAGCATGACTTTGAAGTTATTTAGAAAGTAAAAGACTAAAAGCTAAGCCCTTTGTGATTCTGTCTGTAAATTGGAGAAACCCCTTTAAAATTCTCTTTCTTTTTACGATTCATCGATTACTAGAGTACATAGTTTGGGGTCTCTTTAGAATGAATCTGTTTAACCGTTGCTTTTTCAGTTTTGGTTTCTGTTCAACAAATGACCTAGCTATGATTCTCATTTGTTTTTCTTTGGAATCGGTTGAGTTTTTGTTTTACGTCTGGATTGAGAATCATGTATTCGTGTTTCCACTTTGTTTTACTTTCAATATTGGCATTTAATCTCGATGCTGTCTCGGAATGGTCAAGTCCAACTTTTTTTTTGATAAAATGGTCAAGTCCAACTTTGTAGTTCATCTCTGTTTTTTTTTAATATGCGTATTGATGATGGTTTTCTGAGCTCTCAGAATGACCATTGTCTCTGTTCTGTACTCTCTTCTTAGTTCAAATTGCCAAAATTGGTATTTTTAGCAAGAATGCTTCCTTCTTTATTTGTTTTGCAGCTTCTGTTACTCTCAATTTCTGTGATAAGTAAGAAATAAATGTCACTTTTGCAGGTTTGATGGAAATTCGTAAGTGATGGAAGAAAAGCTGGTTTACTTCGCATGAGCAATTAACGAAATTCATCATGATGGTCTCACTGTCACACTGGTGGGAATATGCGTGAATTATTGTCAAGAGACCGATCTTGTTTCTCACTTCGTTTTCTCTGTTTGAACTCTATCCTGTTTCCTGTCTATACTTTGGATTCTAGCTCCTTTAGGGCAAATCTCCTTTGGCAAAAGTAAAAATTAAGTAGCAGAAGAAGTGAAGTTTCTCCCGTTAGGTGGTTTGCCTTCAAATTTCTTTGAGGTTTGAAGTTCCACCCTCATTCTAGGGCACATCTCCTTTGGCATTTGGAACTCCAGTCACATTTCGGGTTCCACTTTGAAGTTTAATCCAACTGGAAACTTCAGTCCATTCGTTGGGCAAATCTCCTTTGGCATTTCAGAGTCCTCAGTTGGCTCACCTTATCTCTAGTCGAGCAAATCTCCTTTGGCATTATCCGAGTCCGCAGTTGGCTCACCTTATCATTAGTAGAGCAAATCTCCTTTGGCATTATCGAGTCTTACAGTTGACTCTCCTATATCTTTAGTCGAGCAGATCTCATCACGGTCCGCAGACCTTTGTTGTTAGTGCGTATCAGTCATCTTACATCAGAAAAAGATACACACACGTATCAAGATAACTGGATCTGTTAAGCAAGACTGCAGGAAAGCTACACCATTTCTCATCAAAGTTTGTCTAAGGTCAGAATATTTCATATCTTTCTGGCTGTCAGAAATTCTTATATCATTTGCTTCTGTTTAGTCTTTGAGCACTTGGCTAAAATCTAGTTCCATGGCAGGCATCTAAACTATGGATATGACCCTTACTGACTCTGATTGGGACAGCTCCAGCGACAGTGGTAGCAGTGAACACGAAGAAGTCGAGTTTTCTTATGGTGGACAAGCTCAGAACATTTTCTCAAACCTTGAGGAGACCATTGGCAAAATCGATGACTTCTTATCGTTCGAGAGGGGATTTATGTATGGTGACATAGTGCGGTCTACAAATGAACCATCAGGACAGACTGGCAGGGTTATCAACGTAAACATGTTTGTCAATCTCGAGAGTATTCATGGGAAGATCGTAAAGGAAGTTGATACCAAGAGGCTTCTAAAGCTGCGTTCTATCTCTCTCTGTGATTATGTGATTAACGGACCTTGGCTTGGGAGGGTTGACAAAATAGTTGAGCGTGTCTCTGTCACCCTTGACGATGGGTCCAACTATGAGGTCCTTGTAAGCGATCAAGATAAACTTGTGGCCATTCCCCCAAATTTGCTCGAGGATTCTCAATATTCTTACTACCCAGGGCAGAGAGTTCAGGTAAATCTGGCCCATGCTCCCAGATCAACGACATGGTTATGTGGGAGCTGGAGGGAAAACCAGGTTGTGGGAACCGTTTGCGCTGTAGAAGCAGGACTTGTCTACGTCGATTGGGTTGCCTCCATCGTAATGAAGGGTGATCAAAATTTAACTGCGCCTCCAGCTTTGCAGAATCCTGAGAATTTAACTTTGTTACCTTGTGTTTCTTATGCAACTTGGCAGCTTGGTGACTGGTGCATACTCCCTAGCTCTTCCCACTGTGATATAGCAGAATTGCAAACTCCAAATGTGACTGCCTACAATCTCAACGTCAACCATAAGGCATTCCAAAAAGGGTTTAACAGAAATATGCAGAGCTCACATTCGGATGAGCTTTTTGTTATTACGAAGACAAAGATGAAGGTTGATGTTATGTGGCAAGATGGTAGCTGCAGTCTGGGAGTTGATTCCCAGCAGTTGCTTCCTGTTGGTGTTGTTAATGCTCATGATTTTTGGCCCGAACAGTTTGTTGTGGAAAAGGAAACTTGCAACAGCAAAAAATGGGGAGTTGTGAAGGCTGTTAATGCAAAGGAACAAACTGTGAAGGTACAATGGACAACACAGGTTGAGAAAGAAGCAACTGGTTCTGCTGGAGAGCAGATGGAGGAAATTGTCAGTGCATATGAACTGCTTGAGCACCCTGATTTTGGATTCTGTTTCAGCGATGTGGTTGTCAGGGTACTTCCAGAAGGAAAAACTGATCCAAATGCAGAAACAATTGTCGCTACAGAGACGAAACACCTACTTACAGAGATTGACTACAGTGGCGCATATTGTTTGTCAAGTATTGGTGTTGTTACAGGTTTCAAAAATGGTGTCGTGGAGGTGAAATGGGCCAGTGGTTCTACTAGTGAGGTATGTCTTATACTACTTATATTTCCTTAGAAACACTATACTACATGCAAATTTCTAGTTGCTAATATGGTTGAATTATGTGTAACTTAGTTGGGTTCTTTTGGTTTTCCGGTGAACCAAGCCTGGAATGTTTACTTGTACAGTCCCCTTCACTAAGTTTTGTTTTGTGCCCAGTCAATTGCTCTAAGAAATCTCAGTTTTGGCATTTATATGCTGAAAAATCGACTCCATTGAAGTAGCAGTAATGTTTTTATGCTGCTAAAAAAAATTCTCTCGACTATTTGTTTTTCAGGTTGCTCCATATGAAATTTGGAGGATGGAAAGGTCTGAATTTTCCAACTCTGGCACTATAAGTTCGGAAGGCAGTGTCCAAGATCTAAGTCAGAAGATTAGTCAATCAGATGAGGCATCTTCAAACCATCAGGAAACGGTAAATTAGTAACTCAAACTTTCTGATGTGTCATTATACAAAATATAAGTTCTTCAATATTTGGTTGTCCTAGAATTTTTGGGCCACAAGGAATGTATCAGTTTATTCCCATAGTAGCGGTTTTTTTTCTAGATCTTTGGTAACTTATATGATACCCGTATGTTCAGGGTCTGGTGAATCTCTACACTGTTGGTGAGAGCCACAACAAGAACATTCCGGAATGTAGTTCATTTTTCCTTCCAAAAGCTGCCATTGGTTTTATCACAAACCTTGCATCAAGCCTTTTCGGTTCTAAGGGTTCCACTTCAGTTATAAGTTCGCATTCACGTTGCAATGATTCTGAAGATCAAAGTGATTCTGAGGTCCTTTTTCAAGAAGAAACAGAATCAGATGACATTTCTGAATCAAAATCAGGTGAAGTGGATATGACCATGATGGTCAACTTACCTATAGAAGGAAAAGAAATTAACAAGACACTGGATTCAACTTTTCTAGAAAACAGCAGGAAAATAGTGAGATTCAGACAGTTTGATATGGTTAATGACTGCTCGGACCATCATTTTCTATCTTCTGGGAAAGGGATGGCACAATCTCAGGTATGACTCTTGAGACCAATACTTGACATTCTGACATCAGCTAGATTACATATTTTCCTTTTCATCTCTTATAGGTCACAAAGAGTTGGGTGAAGAAAGTCCAACAAGAATGGAGCAATTTGGAAGCTAATCTTCCCAGTTAGTTCTTACTCTTTCTATTTATTTATTCTCTGTTTAATTCCCTGGCCATGCTGCCTTTTATTGTTTTTTTTCGCTTTGGCCAAATGATGGTTCATGGTTATTGCATGTTCTGATGTTATGTTTGTATATAAATCACTGATTTTTTACTTTTTTTTGTGTGATGAACAGACACAATATACGTGCGTGCGTACGAGGAAAGGATTGACCTTCTACGTACAGCCCTAGTTGGTGCCCCTGGAACACCATACCACGATGGGCTTTTCTTTTTCGACATAATGTTTCCACCTCAATATCCTCATGAGCCACCAGTGAGTTTCACTGCTTTAACTTATCTATCGCCTGCTCTTGCTTTTAAATGAGTTTCTTGGAGACCAGTCAGACTTCTGTTTCTTGCAAATTTTGATCCTTAGAACTATCATGTGGTCTAAAGATGCAATTGTTGTTGTTGTTGTGGACTCAAACAAATGACATTTTTGATTTTTTTTCTTCCTTCTATGAATACAGATGGTACATTATCATTCAGGTGGGATGCGACTGAATCCTAACCTGTACGAGTCAGGAAAAGTCTGCCTGAGTTTGCTGAATACATGGAATGGCTCTGGCACTGAAGTATGGAACCCAGGGAGCTCCTCCATCCTTCAAGTTCTTCTTTCATTTCAGGCTCTTGTTCTGAATGAGAAGCCTTACTTCAACGAAGCTGGATACGATAAGCAGTTGGGTCGAGCTGAGGGAGAGAAAAACTCAGTGAGTTACAATGAGAATGCATTCCTCATCACTTGCAAATCCATGATCTCATTGCTTCGCAAGCCTCCAAAGGTATGCTTCTGTTCCAACAATTCAACACAATGAAAATGACCAGAAGAGACCTTTCTGATCAATCTGTGTTGTTGCGTTGTAGGATTTTGAGGTGCTTGTTAAGGACCACTTCACACACCGTGCCCAGCATGTTCTGGCTGCGTGCAAGTCTTATATGAAAGGTGTCCCTGTAGGATCATCAGCGAACCTGCACGAAAGCTCAACCACAAATTCCACCGGTTTCAAGATCATGCTCTCCAAACTCTACCCAAAACTTGTAGAAGCATTCTCAGAGATTGGAGTTGATTGCGGCCAAGTGGATTGAACTGGAATTATAAAGGTCGGTAATGTTCTGATGTCATAACATCTCCCTAACATCCAATAACTGCTGTGTAATATCAGTATGCGAGGTTGGTAATTCCTTCCCCATGTAGAATATGTTTTGCACTTCAATGTGTGAGAATAAAACTGCTGTAAAATAGGCTCATCTTGTATAATATCTCATCTTGTATAATACCAAAGACTTCTAGTTTTGCAAGAACTATGTAATCATATTTTGTAATAAAAATGAAACATGTGTTTGTATATTTTGTCCTTACCAATAGTCCAGACATGAACAAGAGCCATTTTGAAAATGGTGGAACCGAAGCTTATCGCGAACTATGATCTGCCTGTTGGATACAATAGAAATGTACTTGAAAGCAGAATGACAATCCTCACAGATGCGCAGATTCTTCACAACTGTAATGGTTACATCTACGGATTTTAACAACCCGAATGCTACAGCAAGCTTCTCGCTGTGGTATCTAAGTGCGAACTCCTTTTCCTCTTCCTCTACTTGGTGCATCACTTCTTCAGAAACTGGTGCATACCCAATTTCCTTGCACCGGCTCATCAAGGTTTCCAGATGCCGATAAATTTCTCCAGTCTCTTGATGAGACTCATCACCCATACTAAACAGATATGTCTTGTTTTCAACTTCAATTACGCTGTAGCCGACCTGTTTTCTAAGGTTATTCCTTATCATTCCATCTCTTATGTGTGATACTTCATCTGTTTTGCCACTCAATGCATAGATATTTGAGAGCATGACATGATGGCCGGGATTTTCCGGCTCAAGGGCTATGAGAAGCTTGGCGATATCTACACCAAGATCATAGTTCCTGTGCATCTTACAAGCTCCAAGCATCGCTGTCCACAACGCTGGAGCAGTTTCTTTCCCTGTAGCATCAAGTTGATGTATGAATCTATAAGCTTCCTCCAAAAATCCAGCTCGCCCAAGCGAATCTACCATACAAACATGATGTTCTACTCCTGGGATCAATTCATAGCTCTCGGTCATTCTCTTGTAGACCGAACGTCCTTCCTCTACGAGGCCAGCATGAGCGCAAGCCGATAAAACCGCAACAAATGTTACATTATTAGGGATTGGACCGTAATCATCCTCCATTTTATTAAAAAGTTCTACTGCTTCTTTGCCATATCCATGAGTACCATAAGCAGAGATCATTGCCGTCCAAGCAGCAACATTAGTTTCCTTTATCTTGTCAAAGACTTCCCGGGCTTTTCCAACATCACCGCACCTAGAATACAAGTTAATCAACGCAGTGCCGAGTTTAACATTCAGGTCAAGACCCTCACAGACAATGTACTGATGCATCCAAGAGCCTAAACTAATCGAACCAGTTTGTGCACAAGCCGAAAGAACAGTCACAAATGTCGCTGAATCTGGTTCCAACCCTGACTCTCGCATATGATAAAACACCCGAATCGCTTCTTCCACCAACCCATTTTGTTCAAACCCAGAAACCAAAGAATTCCACGCCACAATAGACTTCTCACCCAGAAACCAAAGAATTCCACGCCACAATAGACTTCTCAGGCATTCTATCGAACACTTGGCGTGCGGCTCCCATATCACCACACTTTGAGTAGAACGTCACGAAAGCAGCCTGAACATAAGTATCCAAGCCAAAGCCAGAAACCACCGCGTGACAGTGAACTCCTTTCCCGATTCTCAAGGCAGATAGATCGGCGCAGGACTTGGTAACGGATGTGAAAGTGTAGTTAGTCGGAGAAACGTTAGAAGGTAACATACGACGGTAGTAAGCAACGCAATGCAAGGGAAAACGCAACTTTGAGGTCGATTTGATGATTGAATTGAAGAGGAACTCATCGGGAAGAGGAACAGAGAGGAAGAGGAGGTGAGTATAGGTGATGGCTCGAGCTGAAAAAGCCAAAGTAATGAGCTTTGTCAAGAGACTACGGCTACGACCATAGCCAGTGACAATGAGGTGAGCATGAACTTGTTGAAGTTTCTTTACACGAGGACCTGCTTGAACGATTGCTTCGTAAGCAGCAGAGTTAGCTGCCACTTTGGTCTTCATTGAAACTTGTAAGATTCATGAGATACGTAAAAATTACTGTAAAATTCAGATTCAATTATTCAAATCAAATCAAAGAATATACCGGATGAGACTGCAGGCTAACCGGTTTGCAAAATCAAGGATGATCTTGTCCGGTTCGTTTCGAATTTCGAGCATAAGCCCGTGTCTGTGACAGGATCTGCTCTGCCTATTATAATTTTTTTTAGAGAACTAACGAATTCTTTATGAGAAACAAAAATTAGGAAATTAACATGTCAAAATGTGAATTTGTAGATACGTAAGACATGAGATTATCCGCTTACTCGTGCCAAATTAAGTCCATTATGAGTTTTTATATCCACAAAACATTGTTACCATAATTTTTTTATAAAGTAACCAAAAAAAAAAGCGTCGAAGCAAAAAAATCATCAAAATGCAAGGAGACATATTTCACAAAGAGGCGCAGAGCTACGACGAGAAGGATTCTAACAAAGACACAAAGGACTTCTAGTTTCAATTTTCAAATAAAAAAGTTATAGAGGAAATAAAGACCAAAAATCGTTCTCTGTGTGACAACTCACAATATCGCATAAAGTGCACCTGTTAGGATTATCAATTATGCCAAACAGTCTCCAAAATCTATCTTATAAACTGAACTAATAGCAATCTTATCTCAAATAGTTTCTAATAATTAAAAAATTGAAAAAAGGAAAGAGAGAGAGAGAGATGCTTCTTACTATAGAACCCTTTGTCGTTAAAAGAAAAATTCTCATGACATTTGTGAGGTTCAATTTCTTTTTTGTTTAAAATTTAATCATAACATAAAAATATATTAGTAAAATAAACTTGAGATATTCATGGGAGAACCTCTCCGCTCTCCCAGATTGCTCTAAGAACTGCATGAGACAAATCTTCCAAATTAACAATATGTTTGTATATCTCTCTTACGGAAGTGATAAGACAGTTGCCAAAGACTACCGTTTCGTCTTTTCTCTTCCGCAACTTTATCAGTTTGGTCGTACAAAGCGTCGATTGTTATTTTGCTATTTATTATAGAAATCATTAACATAGGATGAGCCTAACCTCGATTTTTGTCCATTATAGAAGAAGAATAAAAAAAAACATATATAATAAACTTGCGTCATTATCAAGTGAAATTTTCTTATACTACAGTATATAAATATATATATATATATATTGTTAAAATGTTTTTACAGTATATTGAATCTTTTTTTTTTTTGTTAAAACTATATTGAATCTTTTGATGAAGTAAACACCTAATTACTCGATTCAATACATTGTTGGGGCTTACTGATTCATTCAGCGAGTTTGTGGAGTCAAAACTTCAAAAAATATCTGAAGTTTATCCAAAAAACGTGTCTCGTGGAGCATATCTTTTTGACATCAATTTGGCTTCTATATCGACAATATCTGAAAAATAAAAATTTGTTAATTTTAAAAAGATATATCAATAGATAATACGGAAATTTAGTTCAACATCCGCTTTCTACTTTAAAATATAAATTAGAATCGAAAATTTTTAGAAGTTTTCTAAATCTCGCTTCCAAAAATACTTTTTAAAAAATATGTTGGAAGTTTAACTTTCGTTTTGGAAACTTACATTTCCGTTTTGATAGCTATTTTTATATGTTTTACAAAAAAAAAAAATTTGTAAAAATTATTTTAATCATATAAAATTTTTTGAAAGTGATTAATTTGATTAGTTGAATAAGACTATTTCTAAAAATTTGAGTATGATATTTCTTTTTACAATATAGAATTTGAGATGGATGTTTTAAAATTATTTTAGTTGAATTATATAAAATTAATGCACTGAATTTATATTATTTATAATAAATTTTTAATACATTAGATGTTTATATATATGTATATATTGAATTTATGCTATTCATAATAATTTTAATTATATATATCTATATGTATATGTTTCTAACATATATCTGTTTATTATATTTAAAAAAAAAATTGTTTATATGCTTCTAGCTTTCGCTTTCGCTTTTACTTTTACTTTGACGTACCTACTTCTGATTTCATTCCATATAACATAGGCGATGATCAAAATAATTTTTTTTTTATATTTTCATATTTTTTGCCTTCTTAAATTTAGTTTTAATTTTACATGTATCTACCACTATAGTCCAATTACACAATCAAATGGATTGTCAAATTTTAATGATTGTTTAATTTAAAAGGAATGATTTGATAAAGCGACTGATAAACTAGTGATGAAAAGGTTCTTAAGATATGGAGGATCGCAAATTTTTTTTTTTTTTTAATAATCTTCTACACTTTTCAAAAAGGAAAAAAAAACCCTCTCGATCTTGACGCTAAGTATCCATGAATCCATCCGTTTCACTATAGAATATAGTCGGTTATTGTTTTACCTTAAGTCTTCAACTCTTCTTTCATGCGATGTCTATTAACTCAAAGACCACATGAAGTAACTAAAACGAATACATGTAATTGGATTAGCTTTTATGAGCTACAAGATGATGAAGATGAAGACCGCTCTTGTAATCATAAACTGTATAATCCTTGCCATTGGAAACTGTGGAGGCCCTCTAATGACTCGTCTCTACTTCAGAAATGGTGGCAAAAGGATATGGTTCTCAAGCTTCCTCCAAACCTCAGGTTGTCCCATAATCATCTTCCCTCTTCTCTTCTCCTTCCTCCGCCGTAGTCGCCGCCGTGAAGAAGAGGAGGAAGAAGAAGAAAAGACTCCATTGTTTCTCATAAAACCTCCTCTGTTCATGGCCTCTATCATCATCGGTCTGCTCACTGGCTTTGATAATTACCTCTACGCTTATGGATTAGCTTATCTTCCCGTTTCAACTTCGGCTCTGGTCATCTCCTCTCAATTAGTCTTCACTGCTTTCTTTGCCTTTTTCATGGTGAAGCAAAAGTTTACACCTTTCACTATAAACGCCGTCCTTTTGATTATTCTTGGTGCCGGTATCCTTGCTCTTCACACCGACGATGACAAGCTTTCTGAAGAGACTCACAAGGAGTACGTTGTTGGGTTCCTCATGATCGTTACTGCAGCTCTGCTCTACGGGTTTATATTGCCGCTTGTGGAGCTCACTTACAAGAAAGCTCGTCAACAAATCACCTACACGCTCGTGCTCGAGATTCAGATAGTCTTGTGCTCTGTCGCTACTTGTGTCTGCCTCGTGGGGATGCTAGCTTCTGGAGATTTCAAGGTAAAATATTAAAATATGCTTCTTCTTATTTACACATCATCTAGATTGATTTGGAGAGAGTAGGGTTAGAGAATCAAGAACTGGGGATCTTTGACTTTCTTGATCTAAAAGAAAGATTCTTGAATCTTGTTTGTGAAGAAAGATTGCATTTTATCCTTTTTAGGGATCTTTGAATTTGTTGATGGAAACTCTAAAAAAGGAAGATAATGTTAATTTGCAGATGATAGCAAGAGAAGCAAGAGATTTTAAGCTAGATATTAATTACTATGTGGTGGTTGTGTTCACGGCCATAATCTGGCAAGGGTTTTTCTTGGGAGCTATTGGGATGATCTTCTGTGCATCGTCTCTGGTCTCTGGAATTCTCATCAGTGCTCTGATTCCGGTGACAGAGGTCTTGGCTGTCCTTTGCTTCCGGGAGAATTTTCAGGCGGAGAAAGGTGTCTCTTTGGTTCTCTCCCTCTGGGGATTCATCTCTTACTTCTACGGACAGATTAAATCAGAGAACAAGGCTCAGGATCAGGAGTCACAGGAGACACAACTATCTCAGCTTCCAGTTACTGATTCTGTAGCTTAAAAAAGCACATAACATGTGAAAATACTATGCTTTTCCAAAAATAACGGCCTTAAAAATTAGTATAACGTGAAATATAAAATAAAAATATGTTATAAATACAAATGATGCTATATTGCAAACAATAACACAAGATTTTACAAAAGATCGTGGGAAAACGAATTCTTTAGACCAGAGTTGGTAGAAAATCTAAGAGTTAGATCTCGAGACACGAAGAATAATCACTGAGAGAGATCAATTGGATTGTTGACAGGTGACAGAGGTGAAAAATTAAATCGAAGATCCACCGTGATGTTGGAAAAGGCAAATAAGTTAGAAAAAAGGCAAATGACGATAATAGTATTTGTGCAAAAAAAAAAAAACAGATTTGATGATTGTGATTGGTGAAAAAAATTGCACAAAAAAAGTAAGAAATATATTTGCAGGAATTCGTCATACCAGAAGTAGCTTTTGCAAGACACTGTTCCAAATTAGTGAAAATGATGTTTACACCGATATATTGGCATGTTTTCTCGATATATTCTGAAGAATTTGTCAGAATTAAGGATTTGTTTACTTTCTTTTCTATTTCTTTTATTTTGCTAAATCTAAACTCTAAAGCAGATAAATTTTAGGATGGGCGCAAAGTGAATATCTTGAAATTTGGTGATATTTTTGATCCGTTTTACTTCGTCTGAATCAATATTTTTTTGATCCGTATTTGTTGTACATCTAACTGGATATCCGGTCTCCGGATATTCGTTAAAATCTATTCTATTTGTCGAATATTCGATTCACTCTGTAAGAGTTTAAAAATAAAAATAAAAATAGAAAAAATCAAATTTTAATCTAAAAATAACAATATTTCATAAAAATATATATTTTTTCTTCTTAATTTGTTAAATTTTAATATTAAAAAAACTAATTTGGTGAATAAAAATTCATAAAATTTACATAAAAATACAACCATTAGATAATGCATATATGTAATTATCTATATATATATATATACACATATTGGAGCGGAGCGGGTATTTGCCTCCGAAAATTTTAGTATATGTGATTTGCTTTGTTTTAATGGATATTAATTTTTAATATTTTTTTATTTTGTAATATCACGGATATCCGAATTTCACAGATCAATTTGAAGCAGATAGCGAATCAAAGCGAATATTATGAATATTTTTTTCAGGCCTAGTTAAGTTAGCTCATAATACTATAGTTTATCCGCATGATATTGCTTATAAAAACGATATATCCTGATTTGGATTTTTAAACCGTTTTAATTTATATCTTGTGACAAAAAAAAAGAGATTTGTAAGATTGAGTGATGCTTGGGACAAAACTAATATTACATGTTGTGTTTTCGGATCTGTGAGGATTACAGGTTTTGGTCTAGAACCTCCTGGTAATAAAAAAAAAAATAAGAAAGAAAAGAGAAAAAGAAAGAAAAGAGAAATCGTGAGGAAGACAAAGCTAAAACGGTAAACTTGTTTGGTTTTCTGACATTGATTCTGTAGTCATGTATTATTACCCTATTTTCTATCGTTTATCTTCTTTAGAAAAAGATAACCTTAAATGGCTGACATGAGTTTCTAATGTAGATCTTATCGTTCCATTGAGTTCTCAATTAAGATATAATTAAAATACAATTAAATGTGTTATCAATTAAATAAAAATAATTACAACACTCAATTAAAATAAGATATTGCCATACAGCAAGAGAATGGATTGAAAGTGGTTTAGTGAATCCTATGAATGTTAGAACACACAATGAACTTGCATGTCTTCACAAAACATATGTTCCATACTCTGTTCAAAGATCTTATTGGCAAGATAAATCTATATATTATCCATAATATTCACATCTTGAGGGAGAATATGAAATATAGTATAAAGTGTAAACCGAACCGAGTAAATTAGATTCTTGGTTAAGACTAAACTGAAACATTCTCACTATAAAAGAATGTTTGTTGTAAGAGAAACATTAAAGAAAAATATCATTTCTTCACAAAACTATCAAACACATATAATTGAGGAGCAAGAAGAAAACGATGAACATGAAGACGGTCATTGTAACCATAAACTGTATATTCCTGACTATAGGAATCTGTGGAAGCCCTCTAGTGATGCGTCTCTACTTTGTAAATGGTGGTAAAAGGATCTGGTTCGCAAGCTTCCTCCAAACCTCGGGTTTTCCCATCATCTTCTTCCCTCTTCTCTTATCCTTCCTCCGCCGTCGTCGACGTCGCCCCCACCGTGAAGTAGAAGAAGAAGAAAAGAGTCCATTTTCCTCATGAAACCTCCTCTGTTCATCGCCTCTATCGCCGTAGTTCTGCTCACGGGTTTTGACAATTACCTCTACTCTTACGGAATAGCTTATATCCCTGTTTCCACTGCGTCTCTGATTACCTCCGCGCAATTAGGCTTCACTGCTCTTTTTTCATTTCTTATGGTGAAGCAAAAGTTCACACCTTTTACTATAAACTCCATCGTTTTGCTCACTATCGGTGCCGCGGTCCTTGCCATTGACTCTGATAGTGACAAGCCTGCCAATGAGACTCACAAGAAGTATGTTATTGGGTTCCTCATGACCGTTGGTGCAGCTATTATCTACGGCCTTATATTGCCGCTTATGGAGCTCGGTTATAAGAAGTCTCGTCAACAAGTCACTTACACTCTCGTCCTTGAGTTCCAGCTGGTCCTGTGCTTTGTCGCCACTTGCTTCTGCCTTGTGGGGATGCTAGTTTCTGGAGATTTCAAGGTAAACTAGTATTATATGCTTCTTCTTTTTTACACATCATCTGAATTGATTTGGAGAGAGCTTTTGACTTTCTTGTTCTGCAAGGAAGATCCTTGCTTAAAGATAGAGATAGCATTTTTTTAAAGGAAAATTTGTTTGCGAAGAAAGATTGTATTTTAATTCTTTTCTCTATTCAAGAATTGGGATCTTTGAGTTTCTTGATGGATAAGGTAGATGTTTGAAATTTGTTTGCGAAGAAAGTTGCATTTTTTATGCTTTTCTCTATTCAAGAATTGGGATCTTTGAATTTCTTGATGGAAAAGGTGCATGTGTTGAAATTGGCAGGTGATAGCAAGCGAAGCAAGAGAATTTAAGCTTGGAGAGTCTTTGTACTATATAGTGGTTGTGTCCACTGCCGTAATTGCGCAAGCATTTTTCGTGGGAGCTATTGGGTTGATCTTCAATGTATCATCTCTGGTCTCTGGAATTATGATCAGTGCTCTGCTTCCGGTGACGCTGATCTTGGCTGTCATTTTCTTCCACGACAAGTTTCAGGCGGGGAAAGGTGTCTCTCTCGCTCTCTCCCTCTGGGGTTCCGTCTCTTACTTCTATGGACAGTTTAAATCCGAGGAGAAGACCAAGGCTCAGGCTCAGGATCAGGATCAGGAGACACAACTGTCTCAGCTTCCAGTTACTGATTCTGTAGCTTAACAGCACATAACAGTTACAGTTTGTTTTTTTTTTATCAGTGATGTCTGTAAATATCAATAAAAGTCCATTTCTGCATTACTTAAACATCTATGAGTTGTGAGTAGCTGACTGAATCAAAGATGTAATGTATAGAACTTGAGCTGAAATCATATAAGCAAATGTCCATCCATTATATCACGAACTGGTCCAGTATTACACTTTCACACGCTTTATTTTTAATACAGAGGTTGTTGAAATGTAAAAAGAAACCAATACTCCAAACTCCAAACTCCAAACCCATTGACACTGGACAGCTACTAGACGTCGTCGAGATCTCAGTTCCTTGTACTGTTTTTCAACCATTTTAGATACTTATCGCTCTCACTAGTGATGGGTAATGCAATCACTTCTGGCACACAAAAGAAATAAGTAAACAATGTTCATTAACTTAGCTTGGCTGATTGCTATTGAAAAAAAACGAGGCACTCGCGTTAGTAAACTCATGTTTTTGACATGCGAAACGCATCATAGAAGAATGCTTACTCGTATTCGTGATTTGCATTAATGTGCCCTGTTAGGGACTCTAGAAGGGATTGCCTTGTTTTGACACTTTGAACCTGAAGCCAAATGGATTTGATCAAATGCAATAAATTCAAAGAATGTAAGCATCAGTGATATAAAGTATGCATTAAGATCAATGTGGGAGGAAAAATCCCCATCTCCTTCGTAAATGGCATCACTAAATAAATACACTAGACAATATTCGATATAACAGGGGATTCGATTAGTTTCTTGAGATTTAACAATACAAGTTAACAAGGAGACTACTCCTCCATGTTCCAAATTTGGCTACAAGTCTCAAGTTCCCAATATAACTCTGGAAACTTGCAAAATCTTCGATATGGCTATTGAAGTTGCTTGGCACGAGGCCCTGCTCTAAATATCGCTTCGTAGGCAGCAGAGTTCACTGCCACTTTAGTTTTCATTGAACATTGTAAGATTCAAGAGATAGGTAGAGATATATTCGTATCAATTCCTCCTTAATTAAGATATCCAAATCAAATCAAAAGCTTTCTAGATCGGTCTGGTACAGTACCGGATAAGTCATCAGGCTGACCGGTTTGCAAAATAGGGATCTTGTCTGGTTCGTTTTGAGCACAAGTCCGATGCAACCACTTGAAGTAGCTAAGAGACCTTTAACCGACGATGTAACGATGTAAGATGTTAATTTCAAAAGAAAAAAAAAACGATGTAAGATATGGTAGGACGACGCCAACATGCCAAAGCAAATGCAGTCAGGTAATAACCAAACAAAAAAAAAGGTTTTTAAATAAGTCTTAACAAAAAAAAATGTTTTTCTTTTTAGTAGACTATACTGTTTTGGTCGGAATGGTGTAGGGATATTAATGTTTTTCGCATGTTTATTAATATATTAGCATGTTTTTAAAATATACAAAAAACTTTAACTTTTAAGTAAATTTGTATCTTGCTAAATTTTTATATAACATGCTAAAAAAATTATAACGTATTAAATAAATAAAAAATATATCAATCACTTTCATTATGATGATATACTAAAAAAAATTTCGATTTAAAAAAAAAAAGATATACTAAAAATTTTAAAAACAATATTCATGTTTTTATAGGATAAAATTTTATTTAAAATGATACAAAAAAACTTACTGTATTTTGATATTATTATCAATATGTAATAATATATATCATGTTAAGAAAAAAATTACCATCTAAAACTGCAACTGATTTTCGTCAGATATCTCAAAAGAATTACCGTCGGAATCCATTTCGTCTTTTCTAATGTCATAATTATGATGCATATCATATTAACAAAATAACTATCCATTAAAGCTGATCTCCCTTAAATATTAAATCGTTAACAAAATAATTAACCAATAAAATTACAATAAGGACATTTTGGTCAAAAATTGTTAGATGAGAAAAGAGAACTAATTAATAATAAACCACTACCATATTTTTATTTATTTTATTACTATCCATGGTTATTAAACTCATTGAATCTAAAATCTAATATGTAATCAATTACAAATAATTAAAACACACAATATAAATGGTCGCATAACAGTAACAATTAATTATATATAAAAGTATAAAACAAATTTTTTTATTTAAGTTGTCCCAAGAGTGATGAATTTTTCTTCATTGACTTTTATTACTGGACTTTGTCCCAAGAGTTATGAATTATTCATTAACTTTTTTTGTTTTGTTTATGATAAATCTATCCATTAATATTGACTTTTGCAATTACAGTCCATATAATGACAAACTCAATATGTCTTTCTGTTTTCCAATTTAAGAAAATAGTTTCTACACTTTTAATGTGTTTTTATTTTGCAGTTATACATAAAGAACTAGAGATGACTCACAATGTTAAACAATTACAAGCCTTTTTTTTGGGTTTTGTAGATTACAAATTATTACAATAAAATATGCAAGAAGTAGATGTTTGAAATTGGCAGGAGATAGCAAGAGAAGCAAAGATAATTTAAGCTTGGAGAGTCTTTGTACTATCTAGTGGTTGTGTTCACTGCCGTACTTGGGCAAGCGTTTTTCGTGGGAGTTACTGGGTTATTATTCTGTGTATCGTCTCTAGTCTCTGGAATTATGATCTGTGTTCTGCTCCCGGTGATCTTGGCTGTCATTTGCTTCCAGGAGAAGTTTCAGGCGGGGAAAGGTGTCTCTCTAGCTCTCTCTCCCTCTGGGGATCCGTCTCTTACTTCTATGGACAGTTTAAATCCGAGGAGAAGGCTAAGGCTCAGGATCAGGAGACGCCGCAACTTTCTCAGCTTCCAGTTACTGATTCTGTAGCTTAAAACACACAACATGTTACAGTTTGTTTTTATTATTGAACAAAAGTCAATTTCTGAAATACTACATCTATGGAACTTGAGCTGAAATCATATAAGAAAATGTCCATCAATCATATGGAACTTGAACTGGTCCAGTATTACATTTCACACGTTTTACTTTTACCACAGAGGTTGTTGAAATGTAAAAGAAGCCAATACTCCAAAGCCATTGACGCTGGACAGCTACTAATCGTTAAATCTCAGTTCCTTGTACTGTTTTTCAACCATTCTAGATAATTGTCGTTCCCACCAGTTATGGGCAACGCAACTACTTCTGGCACACTAAAGAAACAAGCAAAACAATGTTCATTAACTTGGTTTGTGTGATTGCAACAGAAAAGACAAGGCACTCAGCATTAGTACGTAAACTCATGTTTTTGATATGTGAAACAATTCATAGAACAATGCTTACTCGTATTCGTGATTTGCATTGATGTGCTCCGTTAGTGACTCTAAAAGAGATTGCCTTGTTTTGATTATCAGGAGCTCCTCGGAATCACTCTGAACCTGAAGCCAAAAAGGATTTGATTATATGCAATTTATTCATAGATCAGCTTGCATAGATAGCTCAGATAAATAGCTCAAGATGAACAATGTTCCAAGCAAAAAAAAGGTAGTGAACATCGTGATCCAGACTATGCATTAAGTTTTGTCACCGTCTTTCATGGATGGAAAGAGGGCCAGTCATCATTTGTAATATTTCTGATATCCTATGAGAAATAATAACGCAGAACGATTTGCTCGTATTGTTCACTATTTACCTTCCCCTCCCACTCGTACACCGATTCAATACCTGCATCCAAGCAAACAAACATGAACATCTTCTACTTACAGAGCTAATAATATTCAAAATCAAAGAGCATGCAGGCAAACAAAAAAGTGAGAGCTAAATCAACAGAGTATATAAAGCACGGATTGGTAAAATTAGCTTCTAGTCTTTCTTGAATTAACTTAATTCTTTTTCTGGATAGCAAAAATCAAGTGATTGCACTAACACAGAAGGTTTTCTACAAAAATTTGCTGGCAGAAACCCAATTAGACTAAATGGAACGAATTTGTGTAGTCCATAACTGAAGTTGTGACGGAAAACAAAGGTGAAAGAGAGGCTAACACAAGTAAAGAGAAGTACCTGGCACAATGTTCACACATGCTGCCAGCTTTTCTTGGACTATGCTATTAGCCAACTTCTTTCCTGTCAATGAGAAATAATTAAAATAGGAAAAAGTAAGAGCTCGCACTCGCAGAACAGCATCTACCACTGAGAGAGAAGCTGATCAGGATACAAAACTAAAGAAGCAAATAATGACATCTTGATCAGAGATCAATGTGGAAAGAAAAACCCACATCTCGTTTTGTAAAAGACATAAGAAAATACGGTAGAAAGTGTTCAACTAAACAGGAGACTACAATTAGTTTCTTGAGCTTAAGCTAATAATTCGGCTACTACTCCTCCAGGTTCTAAATTCGGCTACGAGGGTCTCAACTTGCCAACATAACTTTAGAAACTTGCAAAATATTCAATACGGCAACAGGGAAACTAAGTAGTAAGGAAGTCAATAATTGTATCAAAGCTAATTGTACGTTATTGAGATAGATACAGTTAACTTGTAACACCTCTTTCATGTTCAGAGCCGCAAAAGGAAGAGAACTAAAGCTCCATAGCTGTCCTCATTTTCCCACCATAAAAAAAATTGTGATTACAGTCAAAAGACAATGCTCTTCCTTGGAAATCCTAATATCCTATAACCAGGTCCTAGTATCACAAGAATAGTTTCCAATCTAATTTAATTCATAGGCAGCTGAAGAAATCGACAAATTAAAGCAACATAAAACCTGCTTCTCGGTTAGGAACAGTGACATAAACAACAATGCTGGGCACAGTTTTGCTGGTCTCCTCCATTTTGATCGATGAAGAAGCCTTACTGCTAAACTTGGACCTACAGTTTCATGTTCATCAGGTTAATTTACGAGGAAAAAAAAAACAAAATGAGACAAAAATCAACATTATTCGAAAATGCTAACCTTAAGAGAGGAACAATAGAGAATGACTGAGCACAACCCGATTTGAAGGAAGAAGAAGAAAGAGAAGAGATAGAGAGAGTTGAAAGCACGCAAAACGCTCCGACGATCGGAAAACTCCGTCGAGATCCGATCACCGCAGATAATCTACTGCTCAGAGACAAAGCCATTACTGTGTATCTCAGACGGTTTCTATTTAGCTGAGGAAAGGAATCTGGAAGCTGCTAAAATGTCCTTAATCATAATTAAAAAATAGTTTAGGAATCTGAATGCAATTTAAAAAAATAAAAATCGATTTTTTATCTACCCCAGTTCCATCCAAAGTGACGAGAGAAGCAAATTCCGTGAATTGAGCTGAGGAAGCTCGAATCCGTTAATTCTCACCGAATGTCGTGTTACGATTGGGGAGATGGCCATGGCTTCGATTTCTTCGATTTCGAGAATTACAAGGTGA
Organism: Cardamine occulta; assembly: GCA_028015245.1. Taxonomy (NCBI): domain Eukaryota; kingdom Viridiplantae; phylum Streptophyta; class Magnoliopsida; order Brassicales; family Brassicaceae; genus Cardamine; species Cardamine occulta. The sequence continues at coordinate 13,015,205 of CM051377.1, read as the reverse complement.
AATAATTCGAGAAATTGTTAAAGTTTGGGATTTGAAAAGTAGGTTATAGTGAAATTGGGTGTTGCAGGATCACTATAAAGTGCTTGAATTGAACTGTGAAGCTTCCGATGATGAAATTCGTTCCAGTTTTATCCGACTTGCCCTGGTTACTTCTCTTCTTCCTCCATTTTCACAATTTCTGGGTTTGAGTTCTTCAGTGATGGAGTTTGGAATTGTGTTTGCAGAAATGGCATCCGGATAAATTTAAAGAAGAGGATTCTGCTACGTCTAGGTTTCAAGAAATCAACGAGGCTTATCAAGGTTTTACTTCCTTTTTTCTGTATTTGACAATAGTTTCTTGTTGAAGTAGTAAGCTTAGAAATGGAGAGTTTGGAGTGAAATTTGTTTCATTGATATGCAAAATGTATTATTGAAGAAAGAGGTTTACTAGTTTAGGGGGAAAGGAATCTGTTTTAATTTAGGTATTGCTCATGTGATTGGTTTCTATGAACGTTACCAATTAAGATTTTGATCATTTGTTCAACAGTATTGAGTGACCCATTTGCAAGGCAGGAGTACGACAGGAAAAGCATGCGTCGTATCTATGAGCACAACATGGTAGAAGAGACTTCTTTCATTCAAGAGTACGATTAGAATTTCCAAAGCTTTTAAGTTTGATAAATCTCCTTGTATCGTTTGTTGCAGGAACTATTCAACCAGTACAAGGAGCTCATATTTACTTGCAATGGCCTTGGGATGAAGCATTATCTTTGGTAATTGTTAAATTTAAGGTTAGGTGATGTTATGTATAGTTTGTATGATGACTTAGCATTTTAGCTGGGTTTGAGTTTAGGGACTTGAGCATTTTAGCAGCAGTTTAGTTTTGTGATCAAAACAACATCAATTAGAATTTATAAGGTTTAAATTTCTCTGCTTCCACAAAAACCATTTTGATGAAATGGTTTTTGTTGTCTCCCTATCCCCTATCCCCTTGCAACCAGCAACCATATATAAGTTTTCAACCTTATCTGAACTTTAATGTCGAAGATAAATCTGTTTCGGTTGCATTACTAGAAAACCTCATTATGGAAATTTGATAAAGACCGAGTTCTAACTAAGTCAATGAGGTTTTCAGGTATCATTGAAAACGCCCAATGAGTGAGCTAAGTCACTAAGCGACTTATCTAACCCTTGAAAGGGTTTCTAATCTGCCCCAAGTGAGATGTCACTACTCTACATTGGCTTATCTTCTCTGTAAATGAAAGATACCCACAAATATCACCAAACTGAATTGGATATCATACATAATCTAACAATAGTCGTTAGTCATTACTATGGTGAATTTTTACTATCCACATGTTATGTATAAATCCGAAATTTTGAGTAAAATAAAGAAAACAAATGTTGGAATTCTGGAGCTTTGTTAGTTCATTGTTCTTCTCCTAATCTTTGTAAACAAGTGAATAAAAACACTTTGCAAATTCTATCTTTACAGTCAAATAATGTTTATGAGAAGTTGGTTTACAATTTTTTAAATAACACAGGATTTACTACTTTGCTGTTCAATTGAGTTCTAATAATTCTACTTAAAAAAACAAAATTAGGTGGAAATCGGAATACAAAACTACTAATGGGCCTAAAACCCTAGGGCTTATCGAAGAGGATGTATCAAACAAATTTTGCCAAATTGGGTATAAATTACGGAAAAAAGGTATAGGGAAAAAAAAAAAACAAGTGAAATAGAAAGAAAGGAGCGAGAGAGGGAATGAGAAAAGAAGAAGACGGTTCTAGATCTTCTTTGTTTTCCCCTCCTGCAATCAACCAAGCGAATTCTCCGATTCTTTAGGCGCACCAATGAAGCGATCAATCAACGAAGTCGTCGGATCTACCTCCGTCAATACTCTCGATTCCGCCAATATTAAGAAGCCTGTCTTCCTCACCAAAGCTCAGCGCGAAGAATTAGCCCTAAAACGCCGTCAAGATGAAATCTCCGAGCAGCGTCTCCGCCGTGAGCAGCTCGGTCGCTCTACTCCCGAGACTGAAGACGCAAATGGAGATAGCAATCGGGACCGAGACCGAGGACGAGAACGAGATCGGGATCGAGAGCGTGACCGCGATAGGGAGAGAGATAGGGATAGAGATAGAGATAGAGACCGCGTTAGGGATAGAGACAGAGAACGTGAGCGAGAGCGAGACCGTGAGCGTGACCGCCGTGAACGAGATCGTGAACCGGATCGGAGAAATAGAGATAGGGAGAGGGAAGAGGAAGCTAAGGCTAGGGAGAAAGCTCGGGTTGAGAACTTAGCTGAGAGAGAGAAGGAGAAGGAGCTCGACGCCATTAAAGAGCAGTATCTTGGAGGTAAGAAGCCGAAGAAGAGAGTCATAAGGCCAAGCGAAAAGTTCCGTTTCTCTTTCGATTGGGAAAACACTGAGGATACTTCTAGGGATATGAATGTTCTTTACCAAAACCCTCATGAAGCTCAACTTTTATTTGGGAGAGGGTTTCGTGCTGGTATGGACCGCCGTGAGCAGAAGAAACAAGCTGCTAAGCATGAGAAAGAGATGCGAGACGAGATTCGTAAAAAAGATGGTGTAGTTGAGAGGCCAGAGGAAGCGGCTGCTCAGAAGGTTCGAGAAGAAGCTGCGGATACATATGACTCGTTTGATATGAGGGTTGATAGGCATTGGAGTGATAAGAGATTAGAGGAGATGACTGAAAGAGACTGGCGTATTTTTAGGGAAGATTTCAACATCTCTTACAAGGGTTCGAGGATTCCTCGTCCAATGAGAAGCTGGGAAGAGAGCAAGCTCACTTCTGAGCTTTTGAAAGCTGTGGAGAGAGCTGGCTATAAGAAACCTTCTCCTATTCAAATGGCAGCTATACCACTTGGACTGCAACAGCGCGATGTTATTGGCATTGCAGAGACTGGTTCTGGTAAGACTGCTGCTTTTGTTTTGCCTATGTTAGCTTACATCTCTAGATTGCCACCGATGAGTGAAGAGAATGAGACTGAGGGACCTTATGCTGTGGTTATGGCTCCTACTAGGGAGCTTGCTCAGCAAATTGAGGAGGAAACTGTTAAGTTTGCGCATTATCTAGGGTTTAGGGTGACTTCCATTGTGGGTGGTCAGTCAATTGAGGAACAAGGTTTGAAGATAACACAAGGGTGTGAGATTGTGATTGCAACTCCTGGTCGTTTGATTGATTGTCTTGAGAGGCGGTATGCGGTGTTGAACCAGTGCAACTATGTGGTTCTTGATGAAGCAGATCGGATGATAGACATGGGTTTCGAGCCGCAGGTTGCAGGTGTGTTAGATGCTATGCCTTCGAGTAATTTGAAACCCGAGAACGAAGAAGAAGAGCTTGATGAAAAGAAGATTTACAGAACCACGTATATGTTCAGTGCGACAATGCCTCCTGGTGTAGAGCGGCTTGCTAGGAAATACTTGAGGAACCCTGTTGTTGTTACCATTGGTACTGCAGGAAAGACCACAGATTTGATTTCCCAACATGTGATTATGATGAAAGAATCCGAGAAATTCTTCAGATTGCAGAAACTACTTGATGAGCTCAGCGATAAAACTGCTATTGTGTTTGTTAACACTAAGAAAAACGCTGACTCTATTGCTAAGAATCTGGATAAGGCAGGGTACCGTGTCACAACCTTACACGGTGGGAAATCACAAGAGCAGAGAGAAATCAGTTTAGAAGGATTCAGAGCAAAGAGATACAACGTTCTTGTTGCAACAGATGTTGTAGGACGTGGAATCGACATTCCCGATGTGGCTCATGTTATAAACTACGACATGCCTAAACATATAGAGATGTATACACATCGTATTGGACGTACAGGACGTGCTGGGAAAACTGGTGTTGCAACTTCTTTCTTGACTCTTCATGATACCGAAGTCTTCTATGATCTGAAGCAGATGCTTGTTCAGAGCAACAGTGCGGTGCCTCCAGAGCTTGCAAGGCATGAAGCGTCCAGATTCAAACCTGGTACGGTTCCTGATAGACCCCCAAGACATAGTGACACTGTCTATATAAATTGAGTCGCTAGGCTCGGGATATGTTCTTGAATTCCCCAGTAACGTTTACCTTTTGGGATAATCGATATTTTCTTTCACTCTTAAGTGATCTCATGCGTGCGTTTAGTCGCATGTTTTATCTTTTATGATTTGTAGTTTGATAGTGAAGGAAGCAGTAGCAAGTGGGATAGTTGAAAACTTGAGTAACATTTTAACTATTTAGTGCTGGTTTTTGTTCACGAAAAGCTTGTTTGTTTATCTGCGTTCTTACATATTTTTCTCCTCATTACGTGTTTTAAATTGAAAATTGATGCTCGAATTTGATAATACCATCGATACGATGCTTAAGCAAGAGGCCATTCAATTTGGTTGTGTGGAAATGGTTTCGCTAATTTGTCCTTACCTTTACCCTGAAGCACTAGAGGATGTGAATTTTTATAACTATTTACTTTTGTAATGCTTCGCGGTCCCTTGTGTAGCATCGATTGAAATATCCTCTTTAATGACACTGTAACAAATAACTCCAGTTTCATTGCTTTTTTCTCACATTTAGAAGCATTATTAAAGCATAAAATCAACCACATGAAACCATATAGAATATTTGACCATTACATTCACAAAATAAGATTTCTCTGCAGAAAAAAAAAAAAAAAAAAAAAATCCCTATAGGTAGTGAGGTTCTATGGACCTGCAGGAAGAGGAGTTTAGGATGCTGAACCATTGTTAGGGAACCTGAGCCAACTCCTATCGGGGCTCGAGAAAGCACACGAAAATGAAACTTGGAAATTTTTTTATATTCTTTCATGACATATTTTCTTTCAGTAGCAAATAACGCCGGTTTTATAACTTCTTAATACTAAAAAGCATCTCATTTCTGTGTGTATTCAACTTGAATAAAAGTTCATAATTTCACCTCTGGTGGATAAAAAAAAATAACACTTGGCCACTGAATTAAGTACTAAAAACTACACCAAAATATATATAACTTTTAGACAAAATCACAAATGAAGAATCTAATTCTTGTACCTAGCTTTGTTTCCACTAATGAGAAAATTATGCAAATGTAAATGCTTAACTTAATACGCCTTAAAAAGTGAGGAATCTTTCTATAGTCATCATTGCTCTATTTAGCTAGTTAGGGTTATTCTGATCAACAAAAACTTCAGTAGATGCACGAGAAAGCACACGAAAATGAAGCCTCGAAGCAAAACGATCCCAAAACATTCCAATTTCGCCTTTTCTCAAACCTCTCCTACGGACAAAATACATACGCCATCCTCCGTTTAAAACATAATTTTTCAACGTGATCCATCTCTTTAGAAACAGCTCGAGGGTAGAATCAGTGTCGTGGTCGTATACATTGACCATGATTCCTGGGCCTTCTTGGACGCTGTTTTTGTCATCCTCAGTGAGATATTTGATAATGTGGTTCTCAATAGGGCTGGTCTGAAGAAGAAGACGACTAAGCTGGCCAAGATCGCTTGTGGTTAGTACCTTCTTGATGGTCCATGGATCTTTGAAAAGAGTTAGTTCTGCTGAAACACCGCGGTACCGTTCTTCCTCTGCCCTTTCTTCATCCGAGATAAACCTCATTCGTGCCATCTTGCTTTCCTCTTTGGTTAATTTGTGGTCGCTTGGTCTGCAAGAAACCTCGGGATCATGAGTATTCCTCTTCCTCTTCTTAGGGTTTCCACAAGGCCATGTCTCGTCGTACAAACAGAGAGTTGCAGAGACTGCGACCAAACTCTTTTTAGGGTTTTCCGATGACTTGACGTTGAACAAGCAATTTTGAGTCTTGGATGCAGCTAAGGCAGGCATATTCATCGCCTTGGGTGCCAAGGATTGGAGCTCTTGCGGAATAATTTGAGGATTTTGGATCATTCTCGTCTGATTTTCCATTGGAAGTATGAGACGTCGTTGAGAGTTATCTTCGACTTATAATTTGAGAGGGCAAAGGAGACTGCAATAAATAGAAATATATAGCCAACCTTTTCCTTAAACCTTTTTTTTAAAGATCTTTTCCTGTTAGAAAAAGGAAACTCATTTAATCTCGAGAAAAAAAAGGAAAAGGAATTCTATTTTATTTTCGTAGACACTAGATATATGTAAAATGTAGTTTAATTTATTTCTGTGTACGAATTATGAAGCTGTTATTTTTCCATTTATTAGTTTGTGTTTCCTTTTCTATTGAGAATTGAGATGAGTGTGCATTTTAATTTCAACTTATTCGAATCACACTGCAGTTTGGTAAAAGGGATAAAACGCCTAGCTTTGGTTGCCGAATTTTTCTTTTTTTAACAAATTTAACAATTTTTTGGTTGCCGATTATCTCTATTTGGAGTGAATCAATATGTTCATATTTATTTCGATTCGTAAAAATGATCATATGGTTATAAAAAGCCCACGCAATAAAAATAATGCTGATGAGTAGGCCCACGCAATAAGTCCAATAAAGCTCGTTTTTTTTTGTTTCTCTTAATGTGCAATAGAATGAACTGATCGATTAGCAACGGATTGGAGCAACAGAATGATCTATCACTACAGGGGCGGTTTAGAAAATGTGTGAAGAGCTTTTGCCAGGATTCACTATCAAATTAATAAAATTATAAACTATTTAAAAGCCTTATTTTATTTTTTTTTTTTTTTTTTTGAATAGAGCTCAAAATTTTTTTGAGCCGCCCCTGACCATATAAGTGATATTTTTTCTTTTACATTCACGATGAGAACAAAAAAATTTCGTAACATCATCAATAATATCTACGAAATAAGTCGTTACGAAAATATTGTTTTCTATGATTGAATCATTGGAATAAGGTCTTTGCACGTGAGATCTACATGAATCGAAACGTTGGTAATAAGTCGTTAATGTTACGACAAACAATTTCAGCTGGCCTTTCTTTCGCTAAATTAAATTAGCGACAATAATATGTTGCTTTTAAGGTAAGTGACGTGAATGTTCTGATGTGTTTTTTTTCTGGCAGCAAAATAGTTGAACAATTTTTCTATTTGTGCTTATCATCCTTAGACCAGAACCTGCTAATCTTCTCTTTATCATTCCAATTTTATCGGAGGTCTCCAGAGAGATAAATTAAGCGTTTCACGCCTGTCGCTAAATTTCTTCATGTTAGTACTACATCGTAATTTGTTGGGATATAAATCATTATCTTACAAGAAAATAACTATCTAATATATTTAAGCCAATCTCTAATTAATATGAATTTTTTTGGGAAGAAAAAATCCATAAACAAATCCGTTTGGATTTCGTTAGTTAGTTCAAAGCGTATATTAGAAAAGTTCATGTATTATGCAACAAATCAAGATGCAACAGTATAATTAGGGATCATCCTTCATCCATCTTACCTTTAACAAAGAAAACAAAAGTGTATGTGTATAGTTAAATAAATGTCACACTAAATAATTAAAGAGTTTTCAGTATCAATATAATACTAAGTCAAATATGGCCAATAAATATTATTTTGGTGGCAATTAAATAGACTACGTATGATCTCTCTGCCATTGGTGTATGAAGAAGTTGATTTGTTCGTGCGAAGTTTGCTCTGACTATAAAATTCAATGTTGACTACATGTTTATGTAAGCCCATACGTCATCTCGGTCTTCAAATCAATATCTTATTTGACACACTTTCAGATTCTAATTGTCGGTCAAATGAATTATTAACTCGATACCTGTCATTTTAACAAAAAAAATGTTTTATCAATCTACCAAGTTATTTTATGTTGTTCAGGTTATGATTAAATATCATTGTTTTTCTTCGACCACAAGTTCATATGATTGAAAAATTATTCATTGACATCATGCATGTAATGACAATATTCTAACCCCCCAAAAATATCCTCCAAAACTTTAACAAAAAAATAAAATATATATCCTCCAATAATTTATTAAAGTGGCACGGAATGGTCCAAACTGCTTATAATAGAAATAATATTACACTAGAAACCACATATATTAAAAGAGATTCACTGCATATTCCATTCTAGTTTTTTAATGATGAAATGAAATGCGGACAGTGCATTCCGTAAAACTATATATGAAGCGAATCGAAATTGGATTTTTTTCTTGTAATTTTGAAAACACTCATACTAATTAACCATGGATTTTTATTAAATTATATAACTAATCAAAATCTTTATTTTGTTGGCAAAATACACTCAACTGGATCGGGTGATGCATGTGAGTTCTGAGAAAATAACAGAACAACATGCTATTTTATTTTATTTTGTTAAAAACATGCTATTTTATAAATGTAGTGGATTTAAACAACTTTAACATTGATTTAGAGGGAAAAAAAAAACACGCAATTAATTTGGCGATGCTATTCTAACGTGGCTTTGGATTGTCAGTCAATGAATTCACGACGAACCTGCTAAGAAGTGTGTAGATATAGCTAGGTCTGGACCGCTCCTTCCAACTCAATCATTATCAATATAAGCCTTCGTTGATTGGAGTAGCCCGAGCTTTGTAGAATGGGCTCAGACTTTCTGACGATTATTGGAATAATACACATTACGAAACCACAGTAATACTATACGATTGGCCAGAATTTAGTGTACACGTACGTAGTGATATAGGAGTTGCCCATATCTAGTGTAGTTATTTGAACGAAACTTAGATTCTTGGAACATGTTGAACTTTTAAAAGACGAATTCATTTTACGAAACAAAGTAAGAAATTGTTTTTGTTATATTCTAAATAAATATGTGAAATGGCAATCCTTATTAATCTTGACTTGAAGATTTGTGCTTTGCATAAGACACGCTAATCCCTAAATTAATTCCTTTGAGCTTTTAAGAATCGTCTGCCAAAAATAATATAGTACACAAACTCATTTATTACTTTATTTCTTCAAAACATTAATTTTTATATGAAGGTTGAAAGTTGAAACGGTCCTTTTTGATCAACATCTAACAAGCAAATAAACAATAACTACATTAACCAAAAAAACAACCAAATAAATAATTACATTTTTGGATATTATTGTGGGATCCTATAGTTATTATTGATGTAGTTTGTATCCAACATTTTTAAACTGTAAATACAAACATTTTTAATCAAAAAATGATAGAAACGCACTATAATGTTGTAATTTTCTCTAAAAGTAAAAATATTAATTAAGTTAACAAAAAAAAAAGTAAATACAAACTCCAAAAAAAAAAATCAAACTCTTTATTAGTAAGCGATGCACTTGAAGTCGACAAAAGAACTAAGCATCAATAAAATTGTGGATCATCATGCAGCTACTTATTAATTTTGCTATACATTAAATTATGAATTTTTACTGAGCATGATCAACTATTGATAATATATATGTACATGTCATATTTAAAAATAAATAATCCAGCACTTAGAAAAAAATACATATTGATACAACCTCTCTCTATATTGGTCAACAAATACATGCGTGTGCGTCTATATATAACATAGATGCAGAGAATAGACATCTTTGCTGTTCCTTTGGCTTGTACCCAATTCATCTTTGACTTTCAAACATAAAATTGAAATAATCATAATTTGATATCATCGGATAATGCATAGTGGGAAGAGACCTCTTTCACCGGAATCAATGGCCGGAAAAAGAGAAGAGAAAGAGTTGAGTTGTTGTTCAACTTTATCGGAGTCTGATGTGTCTGCTTTTGTCTCTGAACTCACTGATCAACCATCCGTAGATCCATCTCCATCTCTTACTCCTCAAGGTAATAATCTCATCAGATCCATTTGCTTATTATATACATATCAATTTTGTGATCATCTTTTCCATTGATTATTCTCTTTTCACAAACATAGGAATGATTTAATCTTGGATTTTTGACATTGTTATTGCCTTAGTGGCTGCACCATGGCCTTGGTCAAATGGAGATATGATATTGGATTATCAGTCTTATATGTTCATCTTTCGTGTTCACAATGTAATTGTTCCATATTCCTAAGGTTATATTGAAACTTGAAGAAGAAAAAAAAAACACACTATTAAACTTTCAAATTGGTTGGAAAAAATTGATCATATTTGGTTTTCGGAAATGTATGTTTAGCTAGCTCGGTTGTTGCTTAGGCTTGGTTGCGCGTGACGGTCATGTTTTGTAGATAACTAGCAAGACCGAGTTGTAGGCTAGAAACATATGGGGGAAATATTTTAAATGATCAAAACTTATGTTATATAACATATGATACAATCGCACATTAGTAATTTTTTACAATGATGGTTTATGTTATATACTTATATTCATAGCTAGGCACGCATGCATGTCCACCACCTTTAAGTAAGTCACGGTTACCCTATAAGTCACCTTCTTACAAGTTTCATCATTTATACAGAAGAAAGTAATTCGAGACAACGCAACTACAGAGGCGTGAGGCAAAGACCGTGGGGAAAATGGGCAGCCGAGATCCGTGACCCGAACAAGGCAGCTCGTGTGTGGCTTGGGACGTTCGACACTGCAGAAGAAGCCGCCTTGGCCTATGATAAAGCTGCATTTGAGTTTAGAGGTCACAAGGCCAAGCTTAACTTCCCCGAGCATATTCATATTCATTCTACTCAACTCTATCCATCAACCACTACTTCCAGTGATAGTATTATCGTGACGCCGCTTTCATCAATTGCTCCTGGCATACTTCTTGATCAATCCGGCCAATTTCAATCTCGAAATACCGATTCTGGTGCCAACTTATCCATGACAATGTCTTCTTCTTCGTCTTCATTGGATTATCAAAGGCATAGACCAAATTTGGAGGATGGTGAAAACGTGGAAAACATTAGTATCCACAAACGTAGAAAATAGCATATTAAACGTTTAATATACCTTTCCGTCCAAGTAATCAAACGTATTATTTACCATTGATGTAATCGGGCTTTAATCCTCTAGGCGCTTAATATCTTTACGATTTCATTTTGTTAGTCTTTAAAGAGTTCTATGTAGTGCATTTGGCTAGGATCGATTCAGGCGTTATGGATGAAAAAAATAAGCTTTTGGGATGAAGAAGACTTGGAAGAAAAAGAAAGATGTCTTGAACAACATCCTCGACGGTCAAGAAAACCACAAGTGCATAGAAACTATATGATCGAATTCACAAGAACCAGAGGATTATATATATACTACAAATACTGAATTATAAGTAATTTATATGGGAACCATTTTTCAGGCGTTTGTTTTTTATATCACTAAATAACATAAAACAAATCAAAATTCTAAATTGATCAATAAATAATCAAGAAAAATAGGATGAGGAATTAGACTATTAGTAAAGCGAAGGAACGCATCAAATGATTAAACAGTAAGAGCAAGCATTGGATTGAACACAACTCTAGAGCATTGTGACTAATCAAATAAATAACAAGCATTGCAGTTTGGTTCATTTAGCTCACAGATCACCTTAACTTCAACTTTTATTGGATACGGAATGAATTCTCAATCAATTAGTGGTTTTTAATCCTTTTATATGCATGTGTAAAATATATAAGGTTGATTCAAAAATATTAAAAAATCAATAGTGTGTGCGAGCTTGTAAAGCATAAGTAATAATAATAATAATAATAATAATAATAATAATAATAATAATAATAATAATAATAATAATAATAATACTGTCATATATTTAATTAAGTCTTGTTCTCTAAGCAATGCCTGTATATTTTGCAACTGATTGAACAATGAAAGTTGCTAGTAATAATTAAGAAGCAAATTTGAGTTTCTTGGCAACAAATTAAAAATGTAGGTATGAAATCAAAACATATTAATAACAAAAGATTTTGTATGTCTGGTGATCTGATTAATAAGACCTCTCACAAGAGAAAGAAATCTGGAAATATAAAACCAAAAATAAAATAAAATAATCCGGATATATAAAGTAATGTAAATTAAAAAGCTTATCAAAAAAAAAAGTAATGTGACTTTTTCATTTTATCAAAAAAAAAAAATTTTGAGTTTTTCATTTTACCATAAATAAAAATCCCATATAATAGAGATTACTCTCATACTCACAAATCAAAAAAAATCAAAAATCGCAAACAAAGTACTATAGAGATGAACTCAAACAAAACAACGTCCCTCGTATTGGTTCTCTTCCTTGTATCTGCCTTCTGTAAGTTATTCGCTCACATACAAATATCTTATTATGCGTATATCAATATGTATCTACGATGAAACACACACATATAAATATATATAATGACATATAGTTAATTTCTTGTTTCTTGAATGCTATCTCCATATAGTTTAAATTGTCCATTCAGTTAAATGCTATCTCCATATAGTTTAAATATTTTAAAATTAAATTCATATTTTATTAAATGAATTAATTTATCTAGGAATGTTCAATTTTATTAGTTTCTTTGGTATGGGTTTATAGGTTTCTGAAAAAAACAATAAGCAAAAAAAGAATTTATCATCTAATATGGATTTGATTTGATGTGGTTTTAGTTTCATATCAGAATCAACAATTAATCAAATGTTTATTTGATTCCATTTGGTTTTCAGATATTAAAAAAGAAACTAAATTTGAAAAATAAAATTTTTGGTTTGTTCCTATTATTTTGTTTGTTTAGTTCGGTTCAAATACATTGGTTTATTTAAATTAACACTCCAATTTTTTTTAAAACTATTAATTTTATTTTGGATAATCTATTTGAAGGTATACCAAAGACAGAAAGCAAATGGAGAAGTTGTCACAATGACTCAGATTGCATAGACGCACAACCATGTCCAATTCCTCTTGCATGTCTATATGGGGGTTGCGCTTGTACAGCTGCATTTCCAAATCAGTCTTCCTCAACTTGTAAAATTATATGTGGACAATTGGGTAAAAAAACTATAAACGATCATGAGTCTAGTCATTGTGTTTGCAGTGATAAGTAAGATTAAAAAAAATGTATAACAATAATATTTGTAAAACTTTAATAACAAGAATTATTTTAATTATTGTTGTTGTTTTTATAATATAATCGCCAGAAATTGTGCAGTTTTAAGATGTTGTAATCGGACTTCTTTTAATAATCCTCTATATATTAATTGATAAGTTTAAGTTTTATTATTTTGATTATATTCATATCATGTACCCACATAATTTTTTTACAAATCCTATTGTTGCCTAAATCATTTAACGGTCTTACACTAGCCAATCTATACATATTTATATATTCTTTCTGATTATTATTATCTGCTTAAACTCATTAAGCATATCTTTATATGGGTTTTATATTTTTAAAAACTTAATACTTTTGGAATACGGAAAAAAAAATTTTAATAGAGACTAGAGTAAAAAAATTTCACATTTTTTCATATTTTCCAAATACTTCAATAATTATATTATATTTAATAGTAAACTTTTCTATTCTAACTTTATCGGCGATGCTGTTTGGTTTGTGGTCTTTTTTTTTTTTTTAAATTAAGAGTTTGTGGTCTTTGGACAACTCAATTTTGATCATCACTGCTCGACAATCACTAGCATTTGCAATTATCAACCTTATGTAAAGAAAGAAAGTAGCAATTCTATTCAAAATTAAACCAAAGCTACAAAAAATTATTGTAAAACAGCACATTTCCATAGATCTTTAGTAAGTACTGTTTTGATATATCATAGTTTTTACCGGTTTTTAAGCCATGATATATGTGTATAATCGAGTTTTTAATGTGTGTTTTCAAGTTTTTTTCTGAATATTTAACAGGTTTATACACATTTGAAATCATTTGAATGTTTTGGAGCATTCATGGAGAATTGTTGATGAGAAGTCAAAGTTGGTGTCTTTCAAGTTCATCTGTGTCGAGCGACGCAACCATGCGTGTTGGTCGACGCGGCCCAATTTTCTGAAGTCCATGCGGTCACGCAGAAATTAATTATTTAGAGATTTGCACCTTTTTCGCAAAAGTTCTATGTATTTACAAAAGAGACTCAACTCGTGTTTTAAACAAAAATTGGGGTTTTTAGACTTTGTTTTTTGGGGATACATCTTGCTTTTTACGAAGAACATAGAGTTTTAAAGATTGGGGCTGATCTTGCTACTTGTACTACTTTGAGAGAAGATTGTGAACCCTGTTTCTAATCTTGTTTTATTATTCATATGATATCTATTTTCATCATGTTTTTGATTTCAATTGATATGGGTAAATAGATTCATTGTTAGGTTTGGAAATTCTCATTAGGAATTTCATGGAATGATGTATTAATTGATTAGTTATGATTTAAACTTGATAGTTCTTTACCTAAGTTATTCTTAAAGTGAACTCTAGATTGATCACCTAGAGTCTCAATTTTAGGTTGTTAAAGTGAACTCATCATGAGCAACCTTCTGAATTTTGTTGGAAACTTACGAACTCTAAGTTCCAACAACGCAAAATAAGGAAAACTTGCCAAATTTTCAAATAATTCCGACATTTCTTTATTAGCTCCACTAAACCATGAAATCTTCAACATACAAACAATGTCTCTTTATTCACATTACGTAGTGAGGAAATTTATGGCCATTTTCACCCATTTTTCTAGAATAGGGAACACATCAATCAACTCCTTTAACATAACCCCATCGAAACCAACTGAGTCAAGACACTACTAGAAATTAAGGTTTTTGCATCACTTATTTAACATCATTTACAAAAATAACTCAAAACTAAAATTAACAAAGATTGTTTAAGGTCATTTATAATAATTATGTTAAAATACTAAAATTTATGTCAATTATAAATAAATGACGCTAACTGTTAATTTTAGGATCATTTATTTTACTTGATGCAAATTATAATTGTTTTAGCATCATTTTTCGTAATTGACATAATCTACTATATAAAAATTGCGTTAAAAATTATAGAAGATCTTTTTCTTCTCCGATTCACATTTTTCTTTTTCTTTTTTCCTCCAAAATCTCTTTAACCTTCTTCGATCAATTTCTTCAGCTTCTTCAATTCATTCGTCAAAAATTTCTTCGGAAGTGTTAAATTTCTTCGATCAATTTCTTCAGTTTCTTCAATCCATTTGTTCAGTCATAACAAGGATTCTATGGTCAAGTCACTACGGCTAATTTCTGAAGCTAATTCATGGTTTCGCCCCTTTCGTAATTTCATTGGTATGATTTATTCACTTCTAACAACACTCCAGAAATAAAAGCTAGATTCCATGGAAATGGAGTTGAATTCGAGTTAGTAAAAGTGATGTAAGATTTACCAATTCGTGTCATTTTAAAAATAATGCTAGATTTACTAATTTGGTTTAATTTAAAAGTACTGTGCTAGATTTATCAATAACTTCATTTGCAAAAATGATACTAAAATTAAATTATAGTATCATTTACAGAAATGAAATAAACAATATTTAGCTTTACTTGATTTAGAATCACTTCTTAAAATGACCCTATAATTATAGCATCACTTGAAAGATGCTACAATTGAAAAAAATGACACTAAAATGAGCATTTGTTGTAGTGAGGATATTAGTCTTAAGAGCTGGAAGCAGAGCATCTTAATGGTTTACTTCTTTTATGTTTTTATTTCTGCCCCATACCAATTTTTGTTATAGATCCCATGGGTCCAATATTTTCTTGCATTGCTTCATACACTATAATATATATATATATATATGTATATGTGTGTGTAAGATATGGTCACGTAATAGACCTTGAGGGGTAGCCACTTGCTCGCACAACCTCAAAGCTCCTTAATCTCTATGATTGGGGTTTTCACAACACATTATATCAGCATGGTTTTCACAACACATTACAAAATTTCGTAGATCATTGGTTGACAAAATGCGGGACAACGTATACGTCAAGTGGTACTAAGAGTCAACCTTATGATCATCAGAAAAAAGAAGTACAAAACATTCACGAAGTTATTCTGATATATTTTTAAACAAGGAATCCAGTTAAAAAAAAGTTATTTACAAAGCGATATGCATCCATCTAAAATCTCAATGGATGTTGAAGAATACTAATATTGGTAACAAACATACTCAGAACACACAACATGTCAACCTGACTGTAAAACTCTCTAACTTGACAATACTCTCACAAAGTAAAATACTCACGGGTACCCATCGAGCACGCCTTTGAGTAGGTTTAACCCTTCCGCAGATATGCTCCGCCTCACCCGTGACTGCATTCGAATCTCTATCCTCTGTGGAGGATCCGGAGAGAAGCACACAACTATCACAGTTAAATTGTCACATGTATTCCTTTTAAGGGCCTCTCTCACAAGCTCTCTAGAGCATCTCTCTGGATCATTATGAATCATCAGTTCCTTCCTTGCGATTGTCACAGCGCACTGACTGCTCATCACATCCCACAGACCGTCACATCCCATTATCAAGAACTCATCGTCTTCACTCAGGTCCGTCTCTTGCAACTCTGGCTCTGGACTTAGAGGACAAGCAGAGCCTCTGGGACCTTTCATGTGCCAGTCTCCAATGGCACGTGCAACTGATAGTTGCCCGTTGAGGTAGCCATCATATACAACCCCACCTAACTTCTCTATTCTTACTTTCTCGGTGGTGCAGTTTGGTTTGTGGTCTTTCGACAACTCAATTGCTCTACCTTTTCTCCCAAGAACTGCTCGGCAATCGCCAGCATTTGCAATTATCAACCTCCTGTAAAGAAAGAAAGTAGCAATTCTATTCAAAATCAAAACTACAAAGAATTATGGTAAACCAACCAGTAGCATGAGTTTTTACACTAAGGGTGAAAGTAAGCAAGTACTCAAGCTGCCTAATTCTTTATCTTATCCACACAAGCAAGCTGACTTGAATATTTATGGTGCTAAAGTTCATGGGCTAAGAAAAGAAGTATTGATGATTTTACAGCTAATAACATATATAACTTCCTAAATGGATAAACATGAATTTAAGTGGCCTTACCTTCCGAAAATAAAAGCTGTAAGCGCAGTGGTCCCAGAAGAGATGTCAAGAGAAGAATCATCTGCAAAATCATAATCAGCTTTCAAGAAAGCACTCTTAATCGCCTTCTGTACACATAGTGGGAAGTAGGAGTCCTCTACAATGAATCTCAGTATGTTCTTTCTAACAAAGAGTGCTGCATCCGTACCACCATGACCATCAAATACCTGTCAAAGGACACAATCAACAATGTTAAAATACTTCGAAAAGAAAAACCTCTGATGTAGTACTAGTACAAGAGAAAACAAAAATAATAACCAGGCTTTTGAGCTGCATCTATACTTGTTTGGGTAAGGTTTGAAGATACACTCACCCCATAGAAGGCTCCAAGAGATGAGCATTCAACAGCTGCACCAAGATGGTCAACAAGATCATCGATACAAACGTGTTCATCTTCCATGAACTGTTTTGGCCCTTGTTCAGCACAACTTCCTGATCGGTATATTGGTAAAAATTCTGATTTTTCATCAGGTGACTTCATAACCAAATTACAAACATCAACATCCTGCGCATACACAGAAACCAATTACAATAACTGAATCCCATTGCAACCAAAAAAGAGAAGCAGAAATTGTGGATCATATAAATTACCTGCAGCCTAGTAGTAGTGCTTGTGATATTTTGCATGGCAGAAAGGTGCCTCGGAGGTTTGCCTTTACATATTTGCTTAGTGTCATCTAAGTTCTCTAAAGTATCAATATCTGTTGCAGAAGAAGCATTTTCCTTGTTGATATCTCCCTCTAGAACCGTTATCAAAGGTGAAAAATCCATAGCCGTCACTGAATCATAAAAATCTATCACCAATCCAGAAAGAGTCTCTTCAGTAACAACTCCTTTTGTCTGCTGCTTTCCGGAGGATTTCCTTTATACCCAAAAGATCTTATATCAATAAAGGATCAAACTTTGTAAGAAACAGACTTCAACAAAACACTTTGATCAATTTCAGATTTTGACAAAACCCAGAATCAGCAGATCCTTGATCTTGATAAAAGCAGCAGTGTAGCAGACTCAACAAACGAATAAAGTGAAGGAATTCAAATAACCCAACACACCAACTATCCAAAGCTTCTAAAACTTTGATTAAGCACCAAATCAAGCTCCCAAGCACAAGTGTGTTAGCGAGGGTCAAGAACCAGCTCTACTCAAAGGTTTTTACCTTTTTCTCAGGTCAGATCAAGCAAATCAATTATCCAGAACTATAACCAAGACCCTATTTAGAATCAAATCAGACCCAGAAGCTCACAAATTTCATAAATCCTGACGAATTCAGCTCTTATTAGACTAACACAAAAAATGATGAGAAAGAAAATTCTTGAAGCAGGTAGAATTCAGAAAAAGAAAATCAGAAAATTACAAAAAAAACCTCTGAGATTTCTCACAGATGACAATGATGATTCTTCTTAATTCCCTCTTCTTCTTTTTTCCTTTAGTTTTATCCTCAGATCCTCTGGAAAAAAAATCTCGAAAAAAAACCCAGCAAAATGTAATTGCGTTGAAGAAGACGAAAGACAATTTTGGAAAACTTTCTATTTCTTGAGAGAGAAAGATAGATAGAGAGACGAAGAAGAAGAAGTTTGTCTCCTTTGGTATTTGGTTGGCCACCGGCGTTTCCAGGTAATCTCATCTATCGTCTATCTGTCATACCCAAGATCTCTCACCGACACGTGTCCATAATCAACGGCTACGCATTACTTTGACCGGATGTTGCCGCCATCGAGACCCAGCCGTTGGATTTCTAAGATAGAAGATCGACGGTCAAAATCTCATCCATGCAATCTCCTTTTGTCTTTCCCAATGGCGAGGGGTTACCTCCGATTAAAAAAAAGATATAGCGGCGTCAGATTTCCGCCATCCACGTGTCTCATTTATATTGGCTGCATTTGTTCTAGTTTGTTTCTCTACCGGGAAATTTGTTTCCGGTACTAATTCAAAACCGGTGAAAACCAATTTGGTAGCTTTCTAATTATAGATAGACACGACAGTGTGTCTCTATGATTTGATTTCTGATAAAATAGTATTATTAATTAGCTAATGCCTAATGGTTTTGGCGGTTGGATATCATACTGATGGAATGAGCATATTAATTTTGCAATCATTGTTTACTGACTTTTATTGCAATTGAAAGTATTAATTGCTAATGATTAAATATAGAAACTTTGATGCCTAGGCGTAAATAAGCAATGGTAGTTTGGCAGATGATATATGTAGTTGAATGTTCTATTTGATTGTTTAAAACTAACATGTTTTAATCTTGCCAATAACACTTTACTTTTAACATTTTTATGTAATACTTTGCCAAATTATTTTTAATTTTTTAAAGATCCGACGAATATTATACACCTCCATTGACGAAACATGATTGGATGGTTGAGTTTCCAATGTGAATTCTTGATGATATACTTCAACTATTCATGCTAATAACATGTTTTTCAAGAGCTAGTTGGTATGAAATTGACTTTTAAGTTGATTGGTATTTTTTTTTTCTTATTTTGCTACCAATTAGTATGTCCCCCACAACTTGTCCTAAATAATTTACCAAATTAAGTATGAGCGTATAATTTGCCGCAACTTGTGTTGTTTTATTTTCAGAAAAGAAGATATACAAAAATGTTGGTGTAAGGCGTTTAATGTTGTAAGATGGCCAAAATCGGTTAGACTTAACATTCATTTATTGATTAGATTGGATCATAACAATGTATAAAACGAGAAAACAAAAACAAGTCCATTATCACTAATTAATCATCAAATAAAATCACATTGAAGAGTAATTAAATCAGAAGCAAGAGAAACATTTGGTTTTGTAAATATAAATGAGTGATTCACTTCTTAGCTTGTTGGTTAGCGGAATCTACGGCGGAGGGAGGACTACTGCCGGAGAGGGTCGGTGCGTCGGTTGTGCCACCGCCTTGGCCAAGCTTAACCTCTTCGTGACCGGAAGTTCCATAAGCGTTCTTCTTGTAATCTTCTATATCCTCGTACTTTGTGTACGGACTTGTTTCTAGTGGCAACTCTTGTTTCTCTTCGTTCTTCGACATATTTCTTGAATTTAAGGTTAGCTTTTTGTTTCCCTTCTTGTGTGAAGACAATATATTTGGGCGCAAAAAATAGTAAATTACTTATGGGAGAAGTAAATGATTTTTGTTCAAAGAAATTGCATAAAATTGGCCATGAAACTAGGGAGTGTCTTTGACTAGGTAATTTCGCCATTATTACCCATTTATTTTTAAGTGTAAACTAATTTCGCTAAATCTCATTTTCTCTATATTTCAAAGTTTTAAAATCTAGAGCGTGCATTCTCTAAATGAATAATTCACTGAAGAGCAGTGATTAAACAAATGGCTACATAATTTCATGGATTAAGTGAATAATCATTTGGTGAACAAAATTATAACGATTTGTGATACATTTTCATATCTAAAGTTACACACGTATAATATAAAAGAATACAACAAATTTTTCTATCATGAAAGAACTAATTGTGTTCCTTCATCGACATAAGAAGAATCCAACACAGTTATGAATCCTTCTTCCATCATCTGTCTACTCACTAAACCAACCAAATCCTTTGTCTCTTCAATCCTCGGATGCATTGTATCTCCCACAACAAAAACATGGCATTGATTCTTCAATTGGATCCAACTGCAACCCACTTCTTTGCTCACCCCGTTCGCTTTCATTTGTCCCCAAACCCGTTCCACATCTCTCATCCTCCCTAAAGCCGTGTATATGCTTGACAATTGCACATACGTTGATGATTCTCTTGATCCAAGGGCCATGAGCTTCTCTCCTGCATATGCTCCTAGCTCACACCTCCCATGGTTCTTACACGCGCTTAGTAGTATCCGCCAAAGGCATAAACCGTGATCGATACTAGCTGATTCGATGAACTCTTGTGCCTCTTTGAGCTGTCCTGCACGGCTCAGCAGATCAACCATACAAGCACAGTGGTCAACTTTTGGATCAAGCCCGAACTGATCAGACATCATATTGAAATAGGACCAGCCTCTCTCTACAAACCCTTTATGGCTACACGCTGATATAATGTTCACAAAAGTGACATCATCCGGTTCTGTTCCTTCTGCTAACATCTCCTCAAACAGTTCTAAAGCCTCATCTCCTCGTCCGTTATGGGACAAACCTGAGATCATCGCGTTCCAAGAAACAACGTCTTTATTGGGAGTTCTTCTAAAGACGAGGTTCCCATCTTCTAAACTCCCGCACTTTGAGTACATTGTAGAAAGTGCACTTCCAATTGGAACTTTGAGCCCAAATCCATGCTTGATTGTGTGGCCATGTACTTGCTTTCCCAGCTCCAAGGTAGCTAGAGAGGAGCAAGCTTTTAGAACGCTTGCCATGGTTGGTTCATTTGGGATAATACCTTCTGTTTTCATTCCGCGGTACAAAATGAGAGCCTCTTCGTTATCTGAGTTTAGAACATACCCACTAATGATTGATGTCCAAAGAGCGACATCACGTTCTTGTAGACAATCAAACCCTTTCCTGGCATCTGCTAGACAACCGCCCTTCGCATACATGTCAACCAAAGCTGTAGTCGCAAATAAATGTCTTTCGAATCCCAATTTTAACAAGAAAGAATGAAGTTGTTTCCCTTGTTCTATATAGCAAATGTCACTACATGCATTAAGAACCCCAACAATTGTGTATTCGCTGGGCTTGATTCCAGCAGAAAACATTTTTGAGAAAAGCTTTACTGCTTCAAGTGATTCTCCATTCTGAGAATAACCAGTAACCATTGCTGACCACGTAATCGAATTTTTGTCACCAGATGAGTCAAACATCTTGCATGCCTCAGTCAAGCTCTCGCACTTTGAATACATTGTAACAAGTGCATTACTCAAAGCTACAAACCGGAGCAACCCATTTTTAACTGTGATGCAATGGATTTGCCTGCCTAGGCCTACGTAAATGGTTGCAGCCAGCGAGCTAAGAACTGCGGTGAAGACATAGTCACTATCACTTTCTTCCTCCTTCTCTTTAAGAAACAAATCGAAGACTTTAATTGCCTCTTCAACACGTCCTCTTGTAGCAAAACCAGAAACCATGGTAGACCACGTATAAGTGTTTCTTTCAGGCATCAAGGCGAACATTTTAAGTCCATCCTCGACCAAGCCTGCTTTACAGTACATGCCCACCAACGAAGTGTCAACATATATATCCCCAAAACTTGACATTTTGACCACAAGCGCGTGAGCCTGCCTCCCAACTGTACAACTTTGAAGACTCGACTCAGCCTTAAAAATCCCTGCAAGGGTATAAGCATTTGGCAGTATATTTTGCGCTCTCATCTCCCGAAACAGCTGCATAACAGTGTGGGAGCTGGAGATACCGCCATTCTGAGAATATCCAGTGATGAGACTATTCCAGGACACAACATCCTTGCTGATTATGGCATTGAAGATGGAGTGGGCTTTGGGTAACTGTCCGCATTTAGCGTAAAAGTTGACAAGGACATTGGCATGTTGGGTGCATGTCGATGTACCCGTTCTGATGATCTGTGCATGAACTGCACGTCCAGCCACGAGGTTCCTTTGCTGTGAATGATGAGTCAGTTCTTTTAATAACGTGGAAGTATGAGTGAACGGGTTTAGTTCTGTTTGAAAGGTACTTGGGTGCACTGCTTTGATTGGTATAGTACATTGTCTGTCCCTGCACAGACCACAGTAATGGTAAGGAATGCAATCTTCATACTGTTAGGTACTAAATAATAGCTGAACACTATCTAAGAACAATTGTGTCAAAGTAGATTGTCTAATAGAAATGAAAAGTACTCACCGAGTTGTTGTTCTCGATTTGTCTAGACCAGAGTGTTCTTCCAGTCCAGGTTTATGTCTAATTGCTAAACTCTGACCATTTTGAATTAAAGTCAATCTAGATGGTACTAAAAGATGATTAAATATCATAAAACATGCAGATACAGAGGTGTTTCTCTACCTCTATGTCTAAATCAGTTAAAAGGCCAATACTTCCAACTTCACAAATATCTTTCTCAATTTTCTTCTTTATTGCTGTCGATACAGAACGAGAAACTTTCAAAAACCAAATTACTTACAAAATGCATGATAAACCACTCACATTAAGCCTAACGTTAACTCCTCCTTCATTTTGACAATTGTTAGAATAACAAAGATAGAGAATACTGAATCAAATTCTTAGACATGATTGCTTAAAATGTGCCATTCCTACATCCGCATATGCTTCTGCTTATGTATCTCATATCCTAAGTTTCGAAATTGCCATTGTAATAACCCTTGAAAGTTATGCCTTTATCAGTAAGTTCTTGAAAAACTTCTAAATGATATCTTGCACATGCCCGCTATGAAAAAGCAATGACAAATTTTAGTAGAAGTACAAAAACAATTACCATTCATGCCAGGATTTTTGATCATAGAACTCAACACCTTTTGGGGCACCCTGAAGTACATAAGATTTCCAACATTAGTGACGCAAGTTCAGTGAACTCCAAATTACTTTACACTTTGTCAATGATATTTCAAACTACTCAACAATGTACTTCCATTTCAAAGCAGTTTGATACTTCAAAATACTCGAATTAACATTTCCGAACCACGGAGATATTTTCAAAAACTCTAAGCCAAAACTGTAATCTGAGCAAAGAGTTAAACAAGGCATTATTAGTAACCAAACATACCCAAGAGAAAGATAGGTACTTTTACTTTATACTGAAGAACAACCAAAAATATTCAGTCTAAGCCTCTTCATTTGTCCCGCCTAAGCTTCTCCCATGAATTTTAAAGACACGAACTTTTAATTTCTGAAATAGAAACAAACAGTACACAAAAATTGAGGGAGAACTCGCGTTTTATATTTCATAGGTATCTCTGAGGCATTTCATCGAACAAGTTGTGTGCAAAAAGAAATATTTTTAGAAAAACAAGCAATATTAACCTCCTTCAGTTTAGCTCAAGTTACGGCAGCAATTAGTAGGAGGATAAAATAGCAACGGCAGTGACGGCTGCGAAATGGTGACGACGGCGACAAAGTTAAGACGACGACTCGAAACCACGGTTATGTTGTGAAGATGACAAATTAGGGCGTAAGCGTAACTTTTTAAAATTTAAGGTTTTTAAACTGACTTGGACAATTGAACTAAAGCTGGTTAACCGAAATAAAATTGAACCAATACTTTTGTAACAGTTGGTCGGTGATTTTGGTATTGTCCATTTACCAAAGCCTGAGTTTATATGGCTCGTGTTTTTGTAGTATGCCACTTTTTTGATAAGCTGGTACAAAATTGAACTAATTGTGATACACATACAACAAATACTTACATAAATAAATGACTAAAACCTATAGTATAAGAAATTGTGTATAGAGAATTTCAGTAAACCGGTTAAGTAAGTTGTGTTTTGACCGGTTTGGTTTTTTAAGGACCGGTTAAGAGGTCACCAGGTTTACGAGACTGATCTCCTTCCTTAACATCAACACTGGCAGTGATATTGGCCGGAGCTGACTCAATATCGCCGCCGTTTTTAGGTCGGAGATTAGGCAATGGAGACTGCATTTGACCTGTCGTCGTCTCACTTTTTTTCTTTGCATTCTTATGCCAATTCTTTAACGCCTTTGACGTTTGCTCATCAAACACCGATCGCTTCATCGTTGATCCCATCTGAAAAAAAACATGTAAAATTCTCTAAAGTGATTAAAACGGCGTTTTACTCATATTGAAAAAGTAAGAATGAAGTATAAAACTTTTGACATGCCTGAGTCACGAGAGCATAAAGAGGAAGTGTAATGTAACTACAGAGAAATTGTACTCCCACCCTACATTAAGAAGAACTCATAAGAAGGTTCCTTGTAGCTCAAGAAAACCCAAATTTCTCAGAACGGATCTTGTTGTTACTCACCCGAAAGCAACCCGTATGATTATAAGGGCGAAATGGTGATGAAAACAAGACCGTAGTCCAAACTCATACTGCAACAACGAAAGCAGCGTTGAGGAAGTAGATTATAGAGATAGAGATCATGGGAAAAGGAAGCGATGTGTATATATGCATGTATTTACCCATATCCAGAAGAAGTAAGTGATCTCAAAAGCATTCTGAACAATCATATAAAGCTCATTAGAAACATAGACGGATACAAAAAATTTTCATTTTATAAGATGTGATCATCAAGTGTACCTGGAAGAGAATGAAGTGGATGATATGAAGAACTAAAGCGGGACGACTTAACCAGAAATGTCGGTCAGAGACATTAACAAGTGGCATCCCTTGTATCACGGCGTGTCTTTCTTGAATCTCCAACGCCATGTCTGATATGATGGCTTGAAGCTTGGTTCCTATTGCTAATGTTAACTTCAAAACCAAAACACAATTAATCTTTCTTTTATTCTCTACATTGCTTACTATAAGGTAGATTGCGTCACTTACAATTGGAGGAATCATGGTGATCACAGCAGTAACATACCACCCTGAAACGATATAGCAGAACAGTTAGATTCTAAGCTCAGTATGTAATGTTAAAGAATGTTATAACACGAATCTAAAAAGACTAACCGTGAACATCAAAGAGTAAAAAGAGCATTACAAAGGCCCATAGCTCGGGGCTGCATTACCGAAATGATTGTAAAGTTGCATCAGAAAACGATGAAGAAAATGATTGTTAGCGTAAAGAAGAATCACATGTTAAGAGGTACCTTATTCCCACGACTACCTTGAAGTCGTCTTCCAATGATCTTTTGATGTATTTTTGGAAATTAAACCTCATCCCCGGTGTCAAATGGACCTAAGTAACAGAAGAAGATTGATAAGTTTTCTTGAAAATTTCAAGATTGGTTGCATAATTTTAAGAAACTCACACAAATGAACCCATGACGCATAGTCAAATAATCAGATTTTCTGACAGATCTCAGCATCTGACGAAAGAAACACATCTGCAAAAAAATGAAGTAACAATAGAAGAATTCTCTCATGCTTCATTAAGATCAGAAACAATAGATGGAAGAATAAAGAAACAGAACCATACAACGTAGAAAGAGAATCTATTTTTGGCCCAAGTATTAACATGCTCTCGAACAAATGATGTTTCATGTGTGAGCCTAAACCTTGCAGGGTCTGAAAATTACATCAAAACAAAAACCAAATTAGTTTTCTGATTTTAACATATGAAACTATAAGCACAAAAATTATCTAACCATTCATCATTTCGTGATCATTTATAACCTCTTCCTCCCAGACTTTCCATCCACGAATCTACATGTATAGAAACCATAATGACTCCAATCCAACAATCAAAATTTCACTTTCACAGTCTTAATAAAAAAAATTATCTTCTATATTATACCTTTGCTCTTCCAAGCATCATGGTAATAGCACTATAAATGACATGAAACACAGCCAAGAAGAAAATAAAGATATGCACTTGATGCAACGCATTGAGTGATATAAGGTGTACATAGCCCTGTAAACAAAAGCAAAACACTCCTCTTCATCAATCTCAACATTTTCCGAATTAACCAAGAAAAAAAAAGAGAGAAATTAAAGATTCGAACCTTCTTGCACTTAGCAGGAGCACCACCAGCCAAAATACGACGTTGAAAGTGAGCAGTGGTCTTTGGCTTTTTATATTCACCACTGGGACCATCGTATGGACCACAAAATGACATTGCCTGACCGTATCTTGACGGTACGCACAAGCTTGCGATGTAGTTTTGTCCAAATGTTAGTAGCAAAGAAATAAATCCCAAAACCATCAGCTCTGCACACACCAAAAAAAAAAAAACAAATCATAGTGTTAACCAAAAAAAAAATTCAATTTCGATGGTTTTCAGTTTTTTTTTTGGTACCGTTTTTGATTTTTTGAAGAGCTTCGTACAAAGCTTTCTTTCTTCTTTTCGTGAACACCTACGAACGATGAATGATTGATGTTATCATGTTAATATCAATTAGAAAATGTAGGAAGAATTTTTTAAAAATGTTTATATATACTTCTCCGATTTTGTGAATCATGAGCTCTAAAACAATAGAGATCAAGATGATAACGCCACAAACAGTGGAGACGGCCCATGTCGGAGTCTGATCTAGCTCTCTCGGACCTTCTACGGAAATGCTACTGCTTTCTCCTCCTCCTCCACCCATATTTTCTAGCACCTCGTCTTATCTGGATTTTACTAACATCAATTTCAATCTTCTACGGCTAATAAACGGCGGGGACATGCAAAAGAGGGAAGATGTCTCCGTCGTTCCGGGAGACAGATTCCGGTGATGGCTATTTTGATTTTTCTGTAGTTTTTTGTTTTTTTTTGTTTTTTTTTGTTTTTTTGATTTTATTTGTTTCTTTTGGAAAATTTTGCTCTGTTTATTCATTCTAATGGTTTTGAAATCGGAAATGTAGGGAGATGAACGACCTGGCGGGTTTTTTGGGAAATTTCAAAAATATTTTTAATTAAAAAAAGAATGAACCAGAGAAATAAAATAAAAAGACGCCGTTGCCGGGGATCGAACCCGGGTCACCCGCGTGACAGGCGGGAATACTTACCACTATACTACAACGACTTTGTTGTTAGTTACTGTTTATAAAAACCCTTTAACTATATACTATAAAAAAGAGGGAAGAAGTTACTTATTTAAAGATGCGTCTCTGAGACGTTAAGAGAAATAAGAAGAAGCCCTAACTTGTATGATTCCATCAATCCTAACAATGACCAAGATGTAACTGGTAGAGGAGATCCTCTTTAGGGTTCCGGTGGCATGCATGAGAGAAGTCCGATCTACATGCAAAAAGTGGAACACTTTATCGAAGCACCTTGGTAAAGCAACAGCTACAAAGGAAGGGGAGATTCTGGCCATCATATTGAGAGATTATAGGGTTTATTTAATGAGCATCAATCTCTATGGAATTCACAACAACTCAGTTCCATCTATAGAGACTATAGGTAAACTTATTAGCTTAAACGATTCAGCTAATGTTTATATATCTCGAGTGTACACCACTGTGAGGGTTTATTGTTATGGATCATAGAAGACTACACTTATAAGCTCGTAGTTTTGAATCCGTATACGGGAAAAAATCGCTGGATCTGTGAAGAACCCATATATGTTCACCACAAAAAGCATTGGTATAATCCGTATTGCCATGCTCTCGGATACGAGGAGAGCAAATCGTGCCGCACTCATAAAATCTTGAGATTTTTTGATGATATTCCAAATGAGAGATCTGTTTACAAGATTTACGAGTTCAACTCTAATTCATGGAGGGTTCTTGATGCTATAAATTATGATTTCAAGGGCGTGTCTGTGAAGGGAAATACGTATTAGTATACTATAAATAGGGAACTAGAAGAAGACGGCCCTGATTTCTTACTATGTTTTGATTTCACAAAAGAGAGATTTGGACCGCATCTGCCTCTGCCGTTTGAGTCTTTTCACGATACTGTGACTCTATCTTCTTTTGGAGAAGAGCAGCTTGCAATGTTATTTCAGTGTTTTGAAAATGTTGGGATGGAGATTTGGGTTACCACTAAGATTGAGCCCAATGCAGTGTCGTGGAGCAAGTTCTTAGCGGTTGATGATATGAGTCCACTCTATAATGGGAGTTTCCTCATTGACAAGGATAAGAGAGCCCTACTTGTTTTTGATAAAGATAAAGATTTATATTCCACTCATGACAAAGCTCACATCATTGGAGAAAACGGATACTTCAGAACAGTGAATCTCGGAGAAATTACATTCACCTATGGTTTGTACCATGGGTTCTCTTATGTTCCAAGTTCAGTCTTCTTTTGAGTCTTGGATCTGATGAGAAACGTTTTGAAATTTTCTTTTGCTTTGGCATCAACTCTGTTTGTTTTCCTAAAGATCAAAAGATGCTGTGTATGATTCTCTCATGGCAATACCATTTTTTTTTGCTATCTTACGTTACAAACTAAGTCTGCTTCTTGTGTTCTTTTCTACTACCATTAAACCAATAAAATTGTCTCCTTACCAAGAAAAAAGGAAGAAATAAATAAGAAACAAAACTTGAATGGAAAACAAAGTTGGAGATCAACAAATGTATCTAATGGAATCTAGTAGATAAATGTCTGTGCAATTGAGAATCAGTAGGCATAAACACTGGAAGTTGGTCTCCTCTCTGTGATCTAACCTGTTGGAAATAACCAGTCAATGGGTTTCCTCTAACCCTTCTGCTACCATCACTCCCATATGAAGTTATGTTGTTGAGACGTTCGTTACCAAGAGGACCTCCAAAATCTGTTCCAGGTATCCGAGATGATGAAACAAACCGGCCAGCATCTGGATCCCAAACTACTGAACTCTCATCGTTTGAAGGCAAGTTTCTTCTAGCTGCAATAACAGCATTCCTGCTCTCTTCCTCGTTTAGTGGTGACTCGTTAGCTGATGATGACATGTACATTGGATTGAAGTGATCTCTCGTCAAACCTGGACTACCTAGGCTACATGACTCTGAATCAGCTTTGCTTGCTTTTCTAGTGTTTTTGGTTTGATGGCTACTTGTGGGGCTGCTTCTTCCGCTTACATTGCTGCCGGTTTTGCAAGGGTTGTGCTGGGAGCTCACTGGAAGAAGCACTGATGAGGATGCGCGTGCTTTTGCAGCTGCTTTAGATGCTTCGTTGGAATCAAGTTTCGCCAGCTTCCATGGATTGATCCTTACTTGTTGACGCTGAGGTGGCTTTTTCTGTGAAAGTGTGTCAGGATCTATGGTGGATCTCACAGGTCCAGGCTCCAAATGCTGGATAACATCATCCTGAGAAAAAAAAAAAAAAAGAGAAATTATACAACCGAAGGAAGCAAAAAAGATATTTGATTTGGTTTTTGTTTTCCACCTGTTGATCCATGAATATGTTTGGAGGTGTACACAAGGAGGCCCCACGGTATTGAATGCTTAATCCAAGAGAGCTTCTTCCACTCACAGCTGTCACAGCTGAGCTTGTAGGTGAAGGAGGCTGGCTCGTTTGGTCTAACCCATCTACAGGTGGGTCAGTTTGTGCTCTCAGGGCAACAACATATTCATATGTTGTGATTCCCTGCACCCACAAAAGTGACATATCAAAGCTCATCTTCGTGTTTCGTTATGTGTTTGTTAGTCGAAAGTAGAAATTCAGTAACATGGTGCAAAAAATATATATATATACAATACCTTTCGGATCAAAATAATATGGAAAAGGAAAAGTTCTCCAAGAGGTACTATGGCCAGAAACGAGAGAGTTGTACAAACAACCTGCAAAATGAGAAACTAAGCATTTGACAGAAGACAGAACCAACCAATATTTTCTTTGAGCAAACTTACCACAACAGCGGCAAATGGAGGACGAGAGAACCCAAGCCCCAGCTTTTCAGTTATAAGATGTTCCATTGCCTTTTGGTCCACAAAACATCGAACAAATACAGCAACACCAACTCCAAATTCAACTAGAAGCTGTCGTCATATGTGCCACGTTATATCAAATGGATGGCTTAAATCTTATCTGATGAGATAAAACAGCAGCAAAATCAACCTTAAAAGTTAACAAACTTTGTTGGAAACATACCCAGCAAAAGCTTGCCGCCATAAGACACACAAAGCTGATGTAGTTTTTCTGCCCCACACAGTTATTCAGCCACTAAGGAAAAAAGATACTTGACAAATCAGTTAAAATGCTAAGCCAGAAACCCAACGAAAAAAAACTACATTTTCAAATTTCATACCCGGCAATGATGATCAAACACATCGATGCACTTGCCACAACTTCGACAATGCTTGCTAAATTTGCGTACCTTCAAAAAAGGAAAGGAATGCAGTGTTAATTTAGAAAACACAATGACAAGCTTTTTACCAGAAGTAAACAAACTAGCATACCTCAGCATTGCATAATGAGCAGAACAGAGCTTCTTCTTGTTCGTCTGATTGCTCTTGTTGAGTATCTTTACGGCAATCTTGTATTACTAAACAACCACAAACGAATCTTCCTATAGCATTACAGCAACCTGAGCCATGTCTAGTATATGGCACACCCTCAATTGATGAGGCATTCTCTGCAACAGAGACATCACTATAAGAAAGAAGTATCTGAATTATCTAAAACCTATACACAGCATCATTCGTAGAGCACGTACCAGGCACATAGTTACTGTTCTGTGACTTATGGGCTGGAGTATTATCAGCCCTTGCAAAGATTCCAGGATCTGCAGGATCTATACCAGTGCATCGGATATAAAGAACTAAAACCAAAAACGCCTGTAAAATCATTAGGCAATAGAGAGATGAGAGTTGTGACATATATACCAACAAGTTTTATGCATTTGAGAGCTTTAGTGAAAGAATTTTCGTTGTTGTTCTTACCAGGAATGAGTAAACACCAATGGCAATATATTCATAGAGTTTATTTCCGAGAAATGGAGCAAAGAATGCATAGTAAGCAACAGTTAGCAAGAAATATACAGTTATAGCAACAACCTGCACAGCAACAGATCATGTTAGATAAACGAGTAATTTACAGAGAAAACTCATCGAAGTTTCAATGCAATGGATCTTCAAATCTACATGAACTATACACATATACTCAAATGTGTGTGCATCCAGAAACACATAAAGCAGAGGAAAATGAATAGATTTTTGAAAGCGATGTGTATACAATCACAACAAAACATTTATGTCACTTTCACGGAATTTAGA
Source organism: Cardamine occulta (assembly GCA_028015245.1). NCBI lineage: Eukaryota > Viridiplantae > Streptophyta > Magnoliopsida > Brassicales > Brassicaceae > Cardamine > Cardamine occulta. Next base: position 12,983,653 of record CM051377.1, on the reverse strand, counting down.
AAAGGAACAAAATGTTCACATTTGCAGATTACGACAAAAATTCAAAACCTTTCAAACCAAAGTCAAGCAGACCCTTTTGAACACTCAGTAAAGTATGCAAATTTATAGGGGAATAAGCCTAATTAGCTACTTGGAAACCTGAAAAGTGTGAGCTGGAAGCTGCCATCCATGTCTTCTCGCCATTGAAGTGAAGAAACCGAAAACCCTAGCGCACTCGGAAATTAGAAACCCCAATTTGAAACACCTAAATTTAAAACCCTTGAACTCGTTCAAAAAATGGAAGATCAGTGATTTTCGATGTTCTTTCTTCCTCTAAACTCAGCACCTACACTAGCATCATTTAACAATTGGAGCTTGACCCGAATTTATTAGCACTTATTTCAGTCGACCCTTGATGGAAAATTCAGGACTTTAAGGTTTATCAGCTTCAATTTATCGATTAGAGTGTCTCTAGGGGAAGCAGTTAGAGAAAAAAATGAAGAATGTTAAGGACTGGGTTAGACTTTAAAACAATTTATTTTCGCTTTCATTTTGAATTTCATTAAAACTTTTTTCTACTCTTGTTAAATAACCATCGGCTTATTTACATTTACACATATACCACCATATGCAAATTAGCTATGACCGCTATTATGGTTACGGTTTCTTAACCACTTGTAGTTACAGTTACAAATCTTTTGATTTTAATATTAGCCATTTAATAAAATGTTAAAACAATTGTTATTTAATATTTTTTTAGTTATCACGGTTAAATAAAATTATGGGTATTTAAGTTATTTTGCCAACAACATAAGCTATTTTGTCATTTAGAGTTCAGACGTAAGCCATTTTTTTCATTTACACTTTGCCCATGTGTTTGATTTGTGGTACATTTTCTTTACAATAGAGTTGATCACCTTAGAAATCAATCCTACTTACTTGTGACACTTGATAAATGATTTCAAAGAATTAGAACCACAAACTTGAGCTTACTAGTCTCGCTATTTTGACTTGGTCACTTTATGTCCAATAACAAATCAAGTTTTTTTGTGGACTAAACTTTAGTAGTCCATAATAATTTCTTGTGAACTCATTTATGATTTAACTATTTCTAATCTGAGTTAGTTCTGGCTAAAAATTATATAGTTGAAACCGCATAGACTAATAGCAAAATGTTTGCCTAAATCAGATTTAATTGCAAAATCCGACACCCAACAACAATTGTCTCTCCTCAAATTCTTTAAACAAACACATAAAATTGCCCCAACAATAATAAAATTTTGTTAATTTTAAAAGGGAAAACCAAAAAAAAAATTCCAAAAAAACAAATATAAAAGGAAAAAAAAAAAAGAATTAACAGAGTTAGGAGTCAGGACTTAACAGAGTTAAGTACACGTGAGCTCCGTGCCAGAAAGAGAAGTAAAAGTCGCACGCCTTGCCGTTTCCGATCAATTTTGGATTCGCCGATCAAAGTATGCATTTGAGTGAGAACGAAGGTGTCGAAGGTAATACCTTTGTGGTGACTGGAGGCCTTGGCTATGTCGGTGCCGCTCTCTGCTTAGAGCTCGTTCGCCGTGGAGCTCGCCAAGTCCGCTCTTTCGACATCCGCCACTCTTCCCCTTGGTCGGATGACCTCAAAAACAATGGCGTTCGCTGCATCCAAGGTTCCAAATCCCTCGATCTCTCTTTCAATTCTCTCAATTTGATCTGTAATTTCGAATATTATAGTGATTTGGATTGTGATGAACATAGGCGATGTGACAAAGAAAGAAGATGTGGATAAGGCTCTAAATGGTGCTGACTGTGTTTTGCATCTTGCTTCTTATGGCATGTCTGGGAAAGAGATGGTTCAGTTTGGACGTTGTGAAGAGGTTAACATAAACGGGACTTGTAACGTTTTGGAATTTGTGTTCAAACATGAGATCACAAGACTTGTCTATGTAAGCACTTACAATGTTGTCTTTGGTGGTAAAGAGATTCTAAATGGCAATGAAAGTTTGCCTTATTTCCCTCTGGATGATCATGTTGATGCCTATAGTCGAAGTAAATCGATTGCAGAACAGATAGTTCTCAAGACTAATGGCCAAAAATTTAAGTAAGTCCGGTTCTTGATTTCAATTAGTTGGTGTCTATTAGGAAGCATCAATAATCTTCTTCACTGTCTGTGTTTATGTAGGAATAGTGACAAGAAGGTGTACACTTGTGCTATTCGTCCAGCAGCTATATATGGACCTGGTGAAGATAGACATCTTCCTAGGATAGTTAATCAAGCAAAGTTGGGTTTAATGCTGTTCAAGATCGGTGAACCGAGTGTCAAATCAGACTGGATTTATGTTGAAAACCTTGTCTTAGCAATCATCTTGGCAAGCATGGGACTCTTGGATGACATTCCTGGTAGAGAAGGAGCACCCGTTGCTGCTGGTCAACCATATTTTGTCTCTGATGGTAAAAACTCATCTCTTAACACATTCTCAAGACAAGGGGAGTATCTAAACATTTAAGCTGAATTAATCTGGATTGGTGACATTGTAGGTTCCCCTGTGAATACCTTTGAGTTTCTGCGTCCCTTGCTAAGAAGTTTAGACTATGACCTGCCCAAGTCTACGATATCTGTACCTTTTGCGCTGTTCTTGGGTAAGATCGTGCAAGGTGTCTACACTGTCCTATATCCATGGCTATCAAAGAGCTGGTTACCACAGCCCCTTATTCTTCCTGCTGAAGTATATAAGGTAACAGTTTTGTCCCAACTTATTCCAGCTGAGATCACGAATCAACACTTTGTATGATGAATCTATTGATCTGATGCAGGTTGGTGTTACTCATTATTTCTCATATCTCAAAGCAAAGGAAGAGCTTGGATATGTTCCATTCAAGAGCTCCCGGGAAGGTATGGCTGCAACTATATCAGACTGGCAGGAGAGGAAACGGAGATCTTTAGACGGTCCAACCATATTCACTTGGATAGCTGTTACACTAGGAGTGTCAGCTGTTTTTGCTGCGGGATGGTTACCCGATATAGGACCTGTGCCTTTCTTAAGAGCCCTAAACCTCTTCTTCTTCCGGACAATCACGATTGTAAAGGCTGTCTTCATGGTATCAGTGTTCCTACATGTAGCAGAAGGAATCTATGCTTGGTCTCTGGCTAAACGAGTTGACCCTGACAATGCAATGGGATGGTTCTGGCAAACCTTCGCTCTCGGGTTTTTCTCATTGCGGTTTTTGTTGAAGAGAGCCAAAGACCACCAGCCTTAATATCCTTGTTTTGATGTTGTAATCAAAAAGAGTTTTACATTAGTTCGAATGTTTTCAAGATTGAGAAATTGAAAATAAAACATCTATATTACTCTGGAAATTGGGCCTTGAATGTTGTTACATACTTTGAAATAGTTTTTTGTTTTTCTTTTGTTTTCCCTTCAAAATCTCATTGAAGGGAAATTTTAAAATTGGTTTCTAGTTTTGGTTTTTGCTATAAATTTTAAAATAAAAAAAATGAATAATGAAACAATATGGTTAAAAAAAAAGCTTTTGACAACAAATCTCAAAATCATGGCTATTAGATTTTCTTTGAAATCTAGATAAACCACTCAAAAACTAGTTTCCCTAGGATTTAGGAGGGAAACTAATTTTTAAAAATTTTGAATAGTGAAAAAGTTTTTTTTTTCAAAAGAAAAACCTAAAATCCACTTAAAAACTTAAACATTCAAGGCTTAAAATGTAAAATGAAAATCCAATAACTGAACTAAGAATAAAAAACTTATGGTTTTGAAAACACAAAATAAAATTATCAAAATCTTTGTTTGATATAATTAGAAAAAAACTTAAAATAAAGATAACTGTGTTATGGGTAGCCCCACGCGCTTTCAAATTATTTTCCCGAGAAGACTCATTTGTTGTGTCTCGAAATTATTGGTTTCTCAGAACCATCAATTCTTGGATTGGGTCCTCATTCGGTAATGTGGGTGTATAAAACTCCATTTGATCCGGTTTATTATGTCCCTCTTGAATAAAACTTCCAACAAAAACCTGTGATTTGAAAACCAAATGTATCATTACATTTTTCTTATCAACATCAATATATCAAATGCTTAACTTAGAAAAAGTAGACATCACCTGAACGGGTGTTGATGCTACAAGAGGACCAACCACAAACCCACCAAATACAACATTATTCAGTCTTGATAATGACACAGTTAGCCCTCATGTCATGTTTCTGTAACCATCCATCTCCACCAGAACAAAAGACCCTGATAGAGATAGAATCTCAAATAGTCCCTGATTTTCAATGTAAATAACTTAATAAGATTAAACAACAATGAGTCAATGATAAAAGAATCGAAAAAAAAATTGCAAGTTGAATCTAAATACTTCATAGGCAACCGTTCCACATGATATGGTGGGATGGCGTAAAGTCACATTGGAAATACATCCAAATGCAGAGAACACACACATAGAACGTGGTCCATTCATATTAAGTTCCATTATTTTGGCTGCAACATCCTGTCTCATGGATCAAACAACGGATTAATACTAAATATCAGTTTTTAACCCTAACAAAACCAAATAGACCTAAAACATCAACACTACAAAACAACCATACACAACATAATAATTTTATGGTTACATAAACCTTGATCAATCAACCTTATGACAACAACTGGCACTCCGACATTGACATGATTTAAAAATCCCTTGGTGATCTTTTACTAGAAAGATAAGCTAAGACATACATCATCGTATAAAATAAAATAAGGTAATGGAAGAAGATAGAGACCTCTCCAGGTAGGATGGTAAAGATATGAGGCGTAAATCCAACTCCAACTCCAGTCGAGCCTACAACAAGAATAATCTTATAAGAAGATATCACCATTACTCAAGATTTTAATGCGCAAAGATAATGATTAAAAGAAGAAACAATAAATGGGGCATAAAAGTCATTTCATAAATAACAGTGATTACTCAAATGTCATTTTTTTACCATATTTCATCATTTACGTGAATATTCTTTCTAATAAGATTGCATCCGACAACACACAACTTTCTAATATCAGCACGTGAGGGTAGAAAATATTCCATTTTGGATATATATATCAGAAGAATGTTTCGTTGTTGTAAATAGGGAAGATACCTAAAGCTTCAAGCTTGTCGTTGTTGGCAGAACTAGAAGGAGGCCCTCGTCGTCCTCTCATCTTTTGACTCTGCCACGGCTACCACTAGGTGGGTTCACGGTGAAAGAAGGACCTCCGGTAACCAAAGACAGTGATGTTTCGCCACCGCTACCTCTAGGATGGCTCACGGTGAAAGAAGGACCTCCGATAACCAACGCCAGTGATGTTTCGCCACCACTACCTCTAGGATGGTTCACCGTGAAAGAAGGACATACGGGAAACAAAGTCAGTAGTGTTTCACCGCTAACAAGCTCACTTCCCGTTATGGGCATGTTCATGTTCATGGCAGGATCCGCGCTGGCTAAGTTGGCTTGATGCTGTTGCGGTGGTGAAGCTTCTGACGGAAACGGAATGTAAGGATCGGCTTCGTCGTCAGCGCCGGCCAAGGAAAATTGCAGGTTCTGATCAGACTGTTGCGGCGGAGCTTGACTCTGTTGTTGCTGCTGGCGCAGCAGAGCTTGACGCTGTTGTTGCTGCTGCACGTGGAGATCCCTTGTCAATGGAATTGTTACTCTGAACCCGGCCATGAATCTTATCTAAGTACCTAAAATGTTTTTTTCTCAATTATATTGTTAATTAAAAATTAAGCAAAACCAAATAACACTAATGTCTATTGGAGATTGGAAAGTCTTATCCCTAATCCTAATTCAATGTTTTAAACTCTTAGATTTATGACAAATGTAGATTTTTAGATATCTATCTCTTAGAGCATCTCCAATGGTTTACATCATTTTTTTCCTCAAAAATAAAATTCTAAGTATATTATGTTTCTAATACTTATTATTAATTTTCAATAACGTCCTTTATTTTATAAACTTACAAATTTTATCCACATATTTTATTTTTAAGTAAATCAATAAATTTAATATTTTATTTAAATAAAACATTTTATTATAGAAATAAAATTACATAACACCACATAACAGCAAAAAGAAAAACAAAACTAATCTTTTTAAGCATCTTTTTAATTCAATTTTAAGTCATTATGCTATGATGTTTTAAGTTTTTTTTTAATCTTTATTTTTAGTAGTAATTATGTATTTTTAATTTTATTGTTGCTTATGTTGTTGTATTTTCTATTTTATAAATACTATATTGTATTTTTAATTAACTAAAACTAATCTATTTGTAATTTTGTTTAAGTTGTTAAATTAATGTTGAATTTTTAAGTATTAAATAAAAACATTTATGTATAAAATAAAAACACATGCAAGTTTAGGGACTATTTTGTAAATAAAGATGTGCAAGACAAAAATGAGGGTTTGTAAATAGTGTTTCCTCAAATATAGGAGAATATTGTTCATATTCTCATTTTTTCCCCTGAAAATAATGCATCATTGGAGAAGCATTTTTCTAGTTTTTTATGTTTTCCTCAAAATAAGGGAACATTGGAGATAGTTTTAGAGAATTTAGAGAGCATAACGCTTTAACGCTACTGGATTTTAAGATTTATTTATGATAAAACATAAAATAAAGCAGTTTTTTTACTTTTTTTACATTAAAATTTTACAGACGATTTTTCAAAATTAATAATGACAAAAAAAAATCAGACAGGTTTGAATTTACATTAAAAAAATATTGAAAGACACAAAGAGAGAGATAGGAGTGTGTAAGAGCTTACGTTTTCGTTTTTTTGTATCGGAAAAATACATTCAATAGTATGAATCCATGCATAAAAGACAAATGTCTAACGTCTAATTAGTAGGATACTGACATGTTTAAGTTTTTCTGCAAAAGTTGTGCATTCCTCCGATCTTGACATCATTTGTACTAAATCATGTGAATTAGTAACGAAATAGTTGCAAAAAAAAAATGTCTTTTTAAACATCTCAAGGCCCATATCAGATTGCGAAGTTCAAGATGGAGAGGTGATACACCTCTATGACGTCCTTGGAGGCCAATGAGGTATATAGATACATTTGTACTTTTAGCTCACAACCTAAACCGTTGGTGGGATAATTTCCATTCCAGGGTCGATCCGTCTATTGGATTGGTGTATTTTTTTTTTCTGAGCATCAATATTTGGCATTATACTATCGTTGGATTCCATGTTTTGATTGGCTAGAAACCAAGATGTACTATCTTTCTAGTTGCAATCTATATGGTATCTGTTGGTAAACGATCACACTTCCATAGAGTTTATCATTTCGGGATTTCCAGGTGTAGTTTTTGTAGAGATTTTGTGAGGAAAACACCCCAGAAGCCGAGAGAATTGGCGAGAGAGCCCAACATTGGAGAGCTTGAGGGTACAAGAAAATTGTACGACTAATAGTTTCTTACACCGCTCTACACCTAGGACAACTGCTATATGTTCCTTCGTGCTACTTGGTTATTCTCTCGTTCACTGATTCTTTAGTGGTTTTAACTTCCAAATTCTCTCATTAATCGGGGTTAAAGATGGCTATGGCATGCAAAAGCGGTTTTTCATCTAAGTCCGAACATGCTAAGTTATAACTAGATTTGTCTAAATACTTTCCTGTCTTGGAAAGATAGTTTTAGTTTTGCCACACAAAAAAAAAAGACTAATAAAAATGAAAGTGAAGTAAAAATACTTACTCTTCATTCCTCTAAAAATAGAAAAAAGTTAGGAGAATTTTCCCACTTAAAACTACAACTGGAGAAAATGGATACTCGATAGTTTAATTTAATTTAACTCAATAAAATTCGTTAAATGACATAGATATATCATGTTTTCGTGGACAATATTGATAGTATCACATTGTCGGAAATAACTGGAAGTTAATTATTCTTAATATTGATATTTAAACTATTAAAGATAAATAACGTATAACGTTGTTGGGAATAACTGGAAGTTAGTCTTAACTAACATAACATAAAGGCTTTGAATGGATATAGCGGTAAGGGCGGACAAAACTATTTACGGATTAAACCGCTTTTTTACCATTCATAAGTTATAAACTGCAGTAGTGAGGAAAGAAAAAAAATAAAGTTAACCACTGCGGACTAACTGTGGTCCACTTTTACAAAGAAATAAATTACGACCACAGCAGACTAAAAACCACCCAAAAAAAAAGATGGTTTTGTCCGCCCTAACCACTACATCCATTCAAACCCAGAAGGTGGAAAAATCTTACTTTCACAAAAAAAAATTACAAATCAAAAAGAAAATGAAGTAAAAATATTTACTCACAAAGTCTCAATTCACCTAAAAGTAAACAAAATGGCTCTCTTACCGTATCGTAGACATAGTTTAACTTTTTATTCAACTCGATAAAATTCGTTAAATGACATAAATGTCATGTTTTCATCGATAATATTGATACTCGATCTTATTCTTCCTGCTGAAGTTTTTTTGGTAACAGACTAACAGTTTTGTCCCAACTCATTCCAGCTGAGATCACAAACCAACACTTGTTTGATGAATCTATTGATCTGGTGCAGGTTGGTGTTACTCATTATTTCTCATATCTCAAAGCAAAGGAAGGGCTTGGATATGTTCCACTCAAGAGCTCCCGGGAAGGTATGGCTGCAACTCTATCAGACTGGCAGGAGCGGAAACAGAGATGGTCCAACCATATTCACTTGGTTAGCTGTTACACTAGGAATGTCAGCTGTTTTTGCTGCTGGATGGTTGCCAGACATAGGACCTGTGCCTTTCTTAAGAGCCCTACACCTCTTCTTCTTCTTCCGCACGATTTTAAATTCGGGCTTCATGGTATCAGGGTTCCTACAAGTTGCAGAAGGAATCTATGCTAGGTATCTTGCTAAACGAGTTGACCCGGACAATGCTATGGGATGGTTATGGCAAACGTGCGCTCTCGGGTTTTTCTCAATGCGGTTTTTGTTGAAGAGAGCCACAGACCACCAGCCTTAATATCCAGTCTTGTTTTGATACCGTAATCAGCAATGTTTTTACATGAGTTCGAATGTTTTCAAGATTGAGAAACACAAAATAAAATTTCAATATTAATCTGGAAACTGGAGACTTTGAAATAGTTTTTTTTTTTTTCCCTTCCCAAAATCTCATTGAATCACCAATAATGACTTTAGATTTTTAGTTCTCCTTCTAATAGCAAAAGTTCTAATAAACTTCAAATTGGTTTAAAATTGTTTCGGGGGCTATGAATGGCATTTTAAATTGGTTTCTAGTTTTTGGTTTTTGAATTATGGGTATTTAGTTTTTGCAATAAATTTAAAAACTAATTAAAATAATAATAATAATAATAATGAAAATAATCTTGGTGGAAAAAAGGTTGTTGACAAGAAACCTCAAAATCATAGATGTTAGATTTTCTTTAAAATCTAGATAAACAACTCAAAAAGTATTTTTCCTAGATTTTAGGAGGGAAACTAATTTTTTTAAATCTTGAACAGTAAAACTTAAACATTCAAGAGCTCAAATGTAAAATGAAAATCCAAAAACTGAACTAAGAAAACAACTTATGGTTCTGAAACACAAAATAAAGTTATCAAAATCTTTGTCTGAAATAATTAGAAAAACTTAAACTAAAGATAGCAATGTTAGGGGTAGCCCCACGACCTTTCATATTCTTCTCCACCAGATGACTCATTCGATATGCTTTGAAATTGCAGGCTTCTCGGAACCATCAATCTCTGGGTTGGGTCCTCATGCGGTAATGAGGGTGTATAAATTTTCATTTTTCCCATGTGTTGATCCAAGTCTTTATGCCCTTCGTGTATGAAGCTTCCAACAACACCCTTTGATTTGAAAACTAAATGTGTCATTATATTGTTCTTATGAACATGAATATATCATTTATTAAATTGGAAATGGTAGAAATTACCTGGACAGGTGTTGCAGCTACAAGAGAACCAACCACATTCCCACCAAAGACATTCCCAGTCTCGATAAAGACACGCTTAGCCCTCTCGTCATGTTTATGTAACCATCGATCTCCACCAGAACGAAAGACTCTGATAGAGATAGAATCTCAAATATCCTTTGGTTTTCATGTAAATAACTCAATAAGGTTAAACATCAATGAGTCAGTGACAAAAAAAATCAAAAAAAAATTGCAAGCTGAATCTAAATACCTCATAGGCAACCGTTCCACCGGATGTGGTTGGATGGTGAAGAGTCACACTGGAAATGCATCCATATGCAGATAAAACACACACAGAACGTGGTCCATTCATATTAAGCTCCATTATCTTGGCTGCAACATCCTATGCCATGGATCAAACAAGAGAATGATACAAAATGTCAGTTTTTAATCGTGACAAAGCCAAATAGACCTCAAATGTCAACACTATAAATAACCCTTGATTAAGCTCAACATTCTCATGATACCAATAATGTTCAACTTTAGACCATCTCCAACCCTTAAGAACCTCTATGGGGTTCTTATTTTGTTTTTTAATATATTTTTATTATTTAATTATATTAAATAATTAAAAAAAAGATGAACTAATTAAAAGATGACATGTGGCAAGTGGGATTCTTAAATAGGGGTTCTAGAGTTCTTATTTAAAAGACTCAAGTGGTAGAGTTCTTAACTTTTTATTTTTTTATTAATTAAAAAGTTAAGAACCCCTCTTAAGAATTCCATTAAAAACCTCCATTGGAGATGCCCGACAGCTACTCGCACTCGACATTGGCAGGATTTAAAAATTCATTGTGATCGTTTACTAGAAAGATAAGCTAAGAAAACATTGTATAAATAAAAGAATGTAATGGAAGAAGCTAGAAGAAGATATATAGAGACTTCTCCAGGTAGGATGGTAAAGATATAAGGCGTAAATCCAACTCCAATTCCAGCTTCAGTCGAGCCTGAAACAAGAAGAATCTTTTAAGAATATTGCAAGCCAGTTCAGTTCAAGCCACAAAAGATATCATTTAGCAACAAAAAAAAAGCCACAAAAGATATAACATTACTGAAGAGTGAATACTTTAATGCGCGCAAAAATGATTTAAAGAAGAAATGATAAAAGGGGCATAAAAGTAATTGTGTAAATATCAGTGATTCACAAATGTTATCGTTTACCATATTTCACCATTTACGTAAATATTTTAAGATTGCATCGACAACACACAACTTTCCAATAGCGCACGTGATGGGAGACAATATTCCATTATTCCAAAACATATACATATCAGAAGAATGTGTTGTTATAAATAGGGAATATACCTAAAACTTGAAGCTTGTCATTGTTGGCAGAACTAGAAGGAGGCCCTCGTCGTCCTCTCATCTTTTTGACTCTGCCACGACAACCACTAGGATGGCTCACGGTAAAAGAAGGACCTCCGGTAACCAAAGCCAGTGATGTTTGGTCACCGCTACAACTAGGTTGGCTCACGGTGAAAGAAGGACCTCCGGGAGCCAAAGCCAGTGATGTTTGGCCACCGCTACCACTAGGTTGGCTCACTGAAAGAAGGAGCTCCGGGAGCCAAAGCCAGTGATGTTTCGCCACCGCTACCACTACGATGGTCACCTTGAAAGAAGGAGATCTGGGAACCAAAGCATGTGATGTTTCACCGTTAACAAGTGTGTGTTTCCTCAGTCTACCTCTACCTCTCTTCTCCTTCACAAGCATGTTCATGACCACAGCAGGATCCGTGCCGGCTGAGTTAGGTTGGTGCTGCGGTGGTGGTGAAGATTCATCGTCGGCGCCAGTTATGGGCAATTGCATGTTCTGAGACTGTTGCGGCGGAGCTCGACGCTGTTGTTGCTGCTGGTGGAGATCCCTTGACAATGAAAGTGTTACTCTGAACCCGTCCATGAATCCTATCTCAGATCCTGAAATGTTTTTTTTTCTCAATTGTTAATTGAAAATTAAGCAAAACCAAATAAACTTAATTTACATTGGATATTTTACCATCTCCAATGAAAATGTTGGGAAATCCTATCCCTAATCCTAATCCAATGTTTTAAACTCCTTAGATTTATGATAATTGTAGAGTTCTAGATATATCTTAGACAATTTAGAGAGCATATCTAGCTTTAAGGCTACCGGATTCTAAGATTTATTTGTGTTAAAACATAAAATAAAGCAATAACTTCTACTTTTTTTTAACATTATTAATGTTTTACAGAAAAAAATTCAAAATTAACTGGAGAAAAAAAATCAGACAGAATCGAATTTAAATTTAAGAAAAATATTGAAAGATACAAAGAGAGGAAGTGTAAGAAAACTTACGAAAAGCAAGAGAAAATTTAAGAGATAAAGCAAAAAGACAAAGAGGAATCTCAGCCTACATTTTAGAGCTTTTATATTATTTTTAATCTGAAAATGTATTTGGTAATATCACAATATTTGAATACATAAATGATTTGCAATATATTTAATATTTTTTAATTTTTGACTTTTTTATATGAGATTTTTTTTATAGAAAATAATAAAATATGCTTTTTAAACTAAATTTCTTTAAAAACATGTATCTTCTCTCTCCAAAAGTCAACATTTCTTCTCCAAAATCTCTCATAACAATTATTAAAAAAAATTGACTTTTAGTAAGAGATCGGCAATTTTTCTGTCAGTAGTGTATTTATATTTCTTTGACTATATTATTTATATGGCATATATTTTCATTCAATTGTTGGTTATTTAATTTTGATTTGACTCGATATAATTTGCAAAATATCCTTAAAATTTTGACATCAACAACAATATCTTCTTACAAAATAATATTCTTTCAAGAGTTGACAAGTAAAAACCAAAGGTTATTGCGCAGCAATAGGGAAAATATGCTCTTTGCAAGGAAGTCTGGTCGTTCATTATTGGTCCTATTGATTCAAAACCCACTTTGACGTCTTGGGAAAAGTCACATAGATCTTCAAGTTCGCTAATCTTTGCTGCGAAGGCTGGCCATTCCTCCGCTCTTGACACCATTTGTACAAAATCTTACAAATCAGTAACGAAATAATTACAAAAACGTTGATGTCTTTGTAAACATCTCAAGACCCATATCAGACTGTGAATTTCAAGTTGACATACTTGGAGGCCTATGAGGTATATAGAGTCACCTTGTAATTGTAGCATCCAACATACACCCAGAGCCGTTCTTACTATTTTAAGGGTCCGAGACGAAGCGATTAATAGTTCATGTCCAAATTTTTTATAATCCAAATTAGATTTAAATATTCATTGTTAAAGTCAATTTTAATATTTGAGATACTTTAAAAACTATAATAAAAAGATTTAAAATTAGATATGGAGACTTTTTAGATAAAAGTCTAACTTTTAAAAGAAAAATGTACATAAAAGTATTTTATATCTAATTAAAAGATAATTATAAGTAAAAGAAAAGAGATATTGTATAAAAAGAAAATAAAACAGGAAAAAGGAAAGATATTTGAAAATCTTGAATTAAAATCCACATAATATTAACAAATAATGCTTATATTAAAAATCAAGAATCTCAGAATAAATGTATAAAATCAATTTATGAAAATGTGGGGCCTTTGTTTGACAACAAAAAAATTGAGCTCGAGTGTTTCTATTTTTTTAACGTGGGCACTGTCCTGCCTACACCATTGGTGGAATCATCTCCTTTCCATGATCCGTCTATTCGTATCATTTTTCTAGGGATCAATGATTGGCATTATACTATCGCTGGAATCCATGTCTTTGTTAGCTATAAACCAAGTTTCACCCTCTCTAGTTGCAATCTCAATGGTATTTGTGGTTAGATACGATCACCTGATCCATAGAATTTATCATTTCAGATTTTCCATATGTACCATACTAAACCACGACAACATGCGATAAGATTCCTTCATAAAATCTATTTGAAAGTCTCTATAAGAGATCATCCAAGTTTTTGTAGAGATTTTGTGAGGGAAACACCCCTAGAGTAAGGAGGTAATCAGATATGTTTTGCCAAAAAAAATTGGAAAAGCCTATTTAGTGCTTTTAACTTCCAAAATTCTCACATTAATATCGGGTTTAAAGATGGTTGTTGGCATGCAAAAGCAGTTTCTTCATCTAAGTCCAAACATCCTAAGTTGTAATCATATTTGATAGACTACTTTCCCGTCTTGGAAAATTAAATTTAGTTTTGTAAAACGAATGCCTAATCAAAATGAAAGTGAAGTGAAAATAATTATTCTAAAAATGGCAGGAAGTTAAGAGAATTTTCTCAGTTAAAACTAGTGGAATCAATGTATACTCTCTTACTATAACGTATGGATAGTTTAATTTTGATTTAACTCGATAAAATTCGCTTAATGACATAGATATCATGGAATTTTCTCTAATTATTCTTAAAATAGGAAAACTAAGAGAATTTTCTCTTTCAAAATTACGATTCGAAAAAATGTCTATTCGCATACTATAATGTATCAATGGTTTATTTTGATTAAACTCAATAGAAATCATTTAATGACATAGTTATTATGTTTTCATCGAAAATACCGAACATTGGTGTTATAAATTATTTTTTATAAATTGATATCGTCATTGATGCAAAATCAATTTTTTTATTTAGCCATTGATAGTGTTAATAATTGACAGTTTGATTGATGTTACTAATTTACATATATGAGACTGAGAGAATACTTATATAAAAAATAATTATATTAAAAATAGCATAGAGAAATAAAAGTATAGCGTTGTCGGGAATAACTGGAAGTTATTCTTAACATAACATAAAGGTGGAAGAAAAGTCTTAGTTTTGCGAAAAATTTTACAAATCAAAACGAAGATGAAGGGAAATTACTCTCAATTCCTCTAAAAATGGAGAATATTAGGAGACATTTCCCATTTAAAGTTACAAGTGAAAAAAATGTCGGCTCTTTCACCATATCATATAGATAGTTTACATAACGATTTCTATTTCTAGTGGATGCGTGGAAGAATGTCAGTTCTTTTATCATATCATATATAAATAAAAATTAATTTATTAAACTAATGAAAATATGTCTTTAATAGGTATGGTTGGTTTTGTGATCTTCGATTTCTAGTGGCTTACAACTTTCTTTTATATTTTTCATTTCGTTCAAACATTGATGACAACTCTAAACTGAAATTGTGTCCAGTTGCTCACTACAACTGCGTCATAGCGGTCATTAAAGATGACATATGTGATGTTGAGTGCTTTGCACTACATATGTTATGCCAGAAGGTACAATATTCCTTTTCTTGATTTCCTGAAAATCTATAAAAGGAGATTCTTCTTCGAATACTTCTGAAAACTTTAGGAAAGTTAAGTTGCATCTATAAGAAATGGGAATAGATAACCCGTGAGAAAAAAAAAATGAGACATTCTTACTTGCTCCACTCAATGAAAAGACCTTGCATGATGTTTATATTCAGACCAAGCGAAAACAATACAAATGTCTAGATAATGTCTCTTTATCAACATGAAAAACCATTGCAATCATTTGGTCGTCTTTATTTTAGATCAATGTTATTTATCAAACCTAATTCTTGGAAGTTTGATATGTCTTAAAGTGGAACGTAGACTGTGTTATGCAATCTCGTTACAAAGAAGTTACTAGAGATTCCAATGCGGATATGAAGACAACAAATTTTATTCGGATATGATGAAGCCAAAGAGGAGTTCAAGTTGCTGGGTGTGGAGTATTAATATTATGAGATACCCTAGAATATTAGCCACTGATAATATTAATAATATATAATTTGTATAATGTCATTATTTACATGAATGGAAAATTATTTTATTAAAAGGTGGAAAAAATAGTTTAAGTTTTGCACGAATAAAAATACCAATAAAAATAAATAAAAGTATTTACAAGTCAAATGGGGAAAAATTACGGGAATTTTCTCTCTTAAAATTACACGCGGGAAAAATGTATGCTCTCATACTATAAAATATCAATACTTTATTGATTTAATTCATTATAATTCATATAGTGGCATAGTTATTATGTTTTCATCAACAATATCGATCCTCAGTGTTACAAAATACTTGGCTCTAGAAATTGATATCGTCGTTGATGCAAAATCAATATTTTTTACAGCCACGATAGTATTAAGAATCGACAAGATCAATATTATTAATTTATGTAATTGCTATGTATTTTATTAGTATTTCTACCTAAATACGCGTTTATTAAGAATTAACATAACACAAATTTTTACGATCCATAATATTTATATTAAAAGATAGGAAAAATAAATAAAAGTATAACATCGTTTGGTAATATACTAATATGACATTAAAATAAAATAAAAAGGTCTAAAATTTGCAATTAAAGATATTAATATATTATCAATAAAAATTATATATATCAACTCTCAATCCCGACCATAAATGTAGAAAAGTTAGATTTTAGGTCTTAATTAGTGCAGCTTAACTCGGTTCGATTTTTATAGCCAGCCACCCAGGCACGGGAGCCTCATTTTTTGACCACGCATCTCAAGTACACTACAAAACAAGTCTTCTTCTTAACAAGACAATATCCCAAAGAAGAATCTACTTGTGTTCTAACTTCTAACAATCTACTTTATCTCCAGCTTTCTGAGCTCTTCTTGAGTGGAAGAAGATGTTTAATTGATCAGCAAAAAGCAAATTCTTCATCTCCTCCAATTGTTTCCGGCTTCTCTCCATTTCTAAATCCAACTTCTCGAAATGTACAATCCTATCTCGAATCTTCATCATCTGTTTATCCGCAATTTTGTTTTTTCCAACATCAATGAGAATTAAGCTTAACCATTTGAAAAAGAAGTTTATGGGAAGTTGGATATTATCACTAACCTCAACTTCTACAATCTCTTTGATGGCTCCTTCTACCTCCTGCTCTTCCTTCTCAATCAGAGACTTTGCATTAACCAAAGCTCTTTCTGACTCGTTTCTAGTGGTCTCATCACTTGATGCAGCATTGGCCTCTGTGTATCAGAAAAAACAAAATCTCATTATTAACTCGAGACAGAAAGAGACTGCAAATAGAGGCAGCTTGGACCTTGATACCATGTCGATTTGGATCCCTACCAGTGGTTTTGTAAGCCTCGTAGTCTATATCAGATAGAGCTGCCACTGCAGCTCGAGCTGCTGCTTCTGCAACATTTGTGCCAGCCAAAGCTGAGAGAAAAGCAGCCTATAGAGGACATGATATGTAGAATCTCATTCAGAGAAAACCAATTTTTCATGCATGTTGAACACTTGACACAAATAAGATTAAGATAGAGAAAGAGAGAAGACAAATAGTCAAATTGTAGAGTATTTTAAAAACCTGAGCCATTATTGGGTTGCTTGCATCTGCAAGAGGCGTCAATCTCATCCGTTTATTGGGAGAAGAACCCTCTTTATCTCTTCCTTGAGACTCAGGATCAGCAGATCCCTTGATCTGATCAAATGTCTCTAATCCATCTTCAGAGTCAGACTCTTTAACAAACTGTTCCCCGAAAGGAAGCTTGACAAACTGAGAAACACAATCCTTCTCTGTTCTACCAGTAACATGAGGAGCAACCTTCTTCCAATCATCTCCATAGTGCATCACAGCTTCCAGAAGCAGTAGAGTCTCCTTGTCCGACCACTGTGTCTTTGACTCCTCAATAAGCTCAACTCGCTTAAACTCCGAGGAGTTAATACCAACTCTATAGTTACCACGAACATAGCACCTCGCACACAATGTCAACTCATGCTGAATAGAAAAGAAAAAAATGTACTTAGTTTCATATTCTTAGTGACAACAAACTCAGTGAAACCTATGTGACCTTTAACAAACCTTATCACAGGCGAAACAAGCAACGCTGCAAATTGACTTGCAGCCATTGCAGATTCTCTTTGCAGTTTCTTTGATGGGAGGCTCAGAAGTGGCATCTCCGGCGGATTTTCCGGCCTCCTTTTCGTCCCATTTGAGTGGCTTAGCAGAGGCGGAGCTAGAATAGTTGATAAGCCCCCATGAGTCGAGGAAATCAAATACGCGACGAATAGAGACAACATCACTGACGAGAGTTCTCCTAACATCAGTGAAGCTAATCTTCCGAGGATGATCGTCTCTGTACTGCTTAATAATTGAGTTCCTCAAGTAGAGATAAAACTTAGGGTTTTTGGATGAAGATCTCGAATCGAAGAATTCTGGTAGTGACCGGAGCTCGCATTCGTTGATGTCGGTCCATGAAAACCACCCTAATTGGTCAAATCGATGGTGGGAATTCAAAATCCATAAGAAACAATGAAGAAACACGAATAAAATCAAAGGTTTCTCGGTGTTGTAGACTTACGGGAGTAGCTAGGAATGTAGATAGAATCGATATCGGAAGAAGAAGACGGCGGTTGATTCGCGGCGAATTCCGACGGAGTTTCAGGCGTGAGAGGAAGAGAGGGAGTAATCGGAAGAATTTCCCCAGATCCGCCGGAATCGGAAGCTTTGGTGGCCATGATTCTGTGCAACTAACGTCACTTCGCCGGAGAAGGAAGATTGAACAAAAAATATTGATTTTACTGAGCGGGTCAACTTAAAAAGTCCGATAGCTAAACAGGTCCGGGTCTGGGTCTAGGCCCAAATCCAGGTCCAGCTCCGGATCCGGGTTCGATCCAGGTACAATACATATGAGATCTCTTTTAATTTACTTTTTTTTTTTTCCCCTTTGAGCTCCAATTTAATAATCCGTTATATGTATGTTGTCTTCCTTCATTCCAGAAAATACATTGTTGGTGCATTGGCGTTAAAACCTTAAAATATTTCACTTGGTTTTAGATGTTATAATTTTGAGGTCCTTGGTGAACCAAGATTTAGAGCATCTACACTACGCTTAGGGTTCTTAATTCTAATTTCTAAGAAAAACGAATAATCTTAGATTAATGGACGTAAAGAGTAGATTGTATACTGGTAACAAAAGTAATGGTATCTAAGAAAATAACAAAAACTCAAAATTCCTGATGGACAATGAGTACAACTCTTATTAATGAGTAGAGATGAGAGAAAGTGCATGCAGATGAGAACACTTAACATATGGAGCCAAGATTAACATGACTGAAACACTCTTTTGCAAATATTTCCAAGTTTTTAGTCCACAAGCTTAGCTTTCCGGTAGCTCTCTACCGAATCCACAAGTGTTTCCTCCAACGGCCGGTAAGTCCAACCCAACTTCTGCAATTTCTCCGAAGTCACATTCACTCGTTCTTCCGCTTCGATGTATCTGACATTGCATAAGTAGAGCTTGGATCAAAGTTAAGATCTTGAAGATACTTCAAACACTTATCTAAAGGTAAGTGACAATTGTTTTTTTGATGAAATCAAGAATGAACCAACAGCAACTATTCTCTTCTCGAAACAAAAATTGCAGACCAGCAAAAACAGCTTAAAAGATGTGTTGTTATATGCTTACCTCTTTGGGTAGTTGTAATTTGGATAAAGACTCTTTAGCTTCTCAACCACAACTTGTTCTTTAACCGTGTGGCCTATGCATATGTATCTTCCTTCAGCTTCTGCTTTCTCATAAACCAAAAGTAAAGCTTGAGCCACATCACGCACATCTACCAAAAGTCGCTCTTGGTTCTCCCGCGATTCAAAACCCTCTGCACAACACACAAAAGTAAAATCAAGACCCGAGATTCACCAAACATATACCAAGTTGCTTCTAACAATCCCATATGTAATAAGGCTTCTTTATTATACCTTTAAGAAGCTTGAGAAGAACCAGGCTACTAGCATTTACTGTGTGCTGCTGCAGCACAGGTCCGAAGACAAGGGTAGGGCAAATACTGACGAGATTAAGTCCAGTTCGTTTTGCAAATTCAAAAGCTTCACTTTCTGCTTTTGTCTTTGACAGACAATACCAATTCTACCAGAGAGAACTTCAAGTCAGAAACAAAAACAGATGTGAAATATAACAAAGTGAGATAAGGAATTGAGGATATGCATAAACCTCAGTTTTCCTGCAATATTCCTGGTCAGACCAAGCGGACTCATCTAATACTTGATTCTTTGTCCACAAAGGGTTCATGGCAAGTGCAGCTACAGAGGAAACATACACAACACGCTTAACATTTGCTTCAATGCATGCCTTAAGCACATTCAACGTGCCATCCACAGCAGGAGCTATCAATTCCACCTGAAAAACAAGTGGAAGCAGAGTGAGACAATGTTGTAACACATAGCTAAAATCAGATTTGAGCTATGAAATCTTCACCTCAGGATTAGGGACTGAAGCTGGTGGAACTGGACAAGCGACATGGAAGACGCCACTGCAACCAACAATAGCAGATTGAAGAGATCCGTAGTCAAGCAAATCAGCTTTGAAAAGCTTGAGTTTGTCACCAGATTTCTCAAGCTTCTTCAAATGAGCATACTTTTCATTATCTATAACATAGAAACCATGTGAAACTCTTGATTATAACAACACTAAACAAAACTCAAAAAGCTAAAATCTTGAAACAGACACAGCTAAGCTACAAATTGGGATATTACTATGGTCAACTAGAGATGAAAGAGAAATAGAGGAGAGAAGGATCAGTACCAGGGTCTCTGACGGTGCCATGGACGAAGTAATCCTTAGAGAGGAGAAGATCAACGACCCACGAAGCTAAAAATCCTCCGGCACCGGTTACGCAAACTTTTCCTTTCTCAACTATCGCCATTTTCGATCTCTTGATTCTACCAAGAAAGCAGCAAGGAGATTCCAGTTTCAGTCTTTTTAAGTCGGCCGCGAGATGTTTCTTGAATTATCTAAGTGCCACGTGGGTTTGACTTCCTTATGCATGATCTGGTGAGTAGGCCTGGCCCAACTATACTCTCCGGCCCATATTATCTGTGATCGCTCCTAATGCTACGTGGAGAAATTATAGCCGCATGATGTGTCAATCACAAAACAACCAGATTTGAGATTTACCACTAACCGTCTCGGCGACCGGTTTTGGACTTTTTGGCAGTGCGGAGCAAGCAAATGAGAATCAAATCAAATCGCTTACTTTGCTTTTTCAATTCCATAGCGAATCATCAAAGTCAAGCCAAACAAACTCTCGCAGAGATCCAAAAACCTTAGAAGAAGAATCCTAAACCAGTCGTATTGTGGCATCAAATGGCTAGCAGCTGGAGAAGATCAATTGGGAACGTGAGGTCTTTCATCGGAAACTCCATGGGAGGTCTTAGAGGAGGACAAAATGTTGCTTCTTGGGTCTTCGCCGGAACTATTGCTTATTATCTCTGGATTAAACCAGCTCAAGATCTCCAAAAGGAGCAACAGGTACCAATTTTTGATTTCACATCTAAAAGTTTATGATTATGCAAAGATAGAATCTACAATTTCATTTCCTCGGTTTGTTGATTTAGGCTAGGGCAGCTCTTGCAATGGCTGATCCAAATCAATACGTCGAGAAGAGGAAACCAATCGCTGATCCTCAGGTATAATTTTGAACATCAATCATTTGAGATTTTTCGTTAGTATTTTTATTGTTTCTAATATATATGATATTTGCAGGTTACTGGTTTGATTATTGGAAACAAGAACAGAACTGATAAACCACAGGATTGAAATTTACTTACTCGTTGTAAGTTAGCTTCTACAGTTTTGAGCCAGTTTCATATAGCTAAAAAGAGCAATGTATAGACACTATAGTTGTCAGTTACAACGAATAAAAGATAGCAAAGTTTTTTTTTGTATGCAGATGTGTAATACCATTTTACCTTTACTCCGTTCAATTTGGTACCAATCGGTTTCATGACTCATTACTTTTTGAAGTTTGCTGGTTTGAAACTGATGCTGGAAACTTATAAGTTGGATTTGAACCTTTGTTTATCCTTTAAATTGGTGAGATGCATCGACTTGCATCTTTTTCAGGTCCTTGCAATTGTTTTGTTTGGGCTTATTCTACTATGGTTGTGTTCTTCTGCCACAAGGATTCATGTTTGGAGCAATATGCTTTAGTGTCCTTATCTTGAATGTTCTATGAGTTGGTCAGATGGATTTGGTTTGTTCTACTTTGCGTTCTTGGATTGGTTTAATTTGGGGTGCTTGTTAGTTGTTAGTGAAGTCTTCTAGTTGATTTTGTGTCCATAGGAATTATATGTTATGCGTTGCTAGTTCCTTGGTAAACCTTTAGGATCATGAGTTTAGAATCCAAGTTTCATGTTCATGGATCACTTTGATAGCCGGGTCATTATTTTATCTAACTAGTTTGCAGGTTAGTTTGTCATACACAAACTATTGCTAGTACACCAATTCCCAAAAAAAAAACTAAATAAAATTAAATCTTTGGTAGAGGAGGATGATGAAATAAAAGTGCTTCGGTTAGATTCTCCAACATTATCAGTACAACAAACCAAATGCATTTCTTTCTCTTGGGAAAAATGCTAACTTAGGGAAGGTTATTAGATTGACGATGGAGGATCGACTAAACTCTGTTGTTATCCATATTCGATGATCGTATTGCTAAACCGTGCCAGAAAATTACCTAACTAACAGTCTTCTCGTTAAGTCGTTATAGAAATCTCCTTGGCAAGTTTTCTCAATTTGAAAACTAGTACGACGGAGTTTGTTTGATAAAACATGAATGGCTTTGAAAACGAGTACCAAGGAGTTGGTAAGATATCATTATAGATGGTTCCAAGAGAAAAATTAGCTTGCCTTGCCAAAACATAAGCTCTAAAGTTTTGGTTTCTTCTGATATGGTGGGAAAGTGTATCCAATTATCCATGATTAATATAGCAAGGTTGATCACGCCAAAAATGTAAATAGGTAGAGTGTTCGCTGTCTACATTATCTTCTACAAAAGATCCAAAATCTTTTTTGGAACTATTAAAATTATGATGTCGCTGTAGGTTAACGTCGCAAAAGTGTTGAATCGACGTAAGTCACTGAATCACACTATACTAAACAAATTTATTCGCCCGACCACGACCAGGCCCGGTCAATACTTTAGAAAATTATGAAGACGTACTAAAATACTCTTATTCCCATTTATCATTTTCATTTTGACAGGTGTAGGACCAATAAGAAACGTCGCAAAAGTCAAGACATACGACGCGTTTCTGTTGACTAAAAAAGTCCTCGCCGTCTCTTTCGGTTCATCCTCTGTTTAAATCAGGAGAGATCTCTCACAAGAACCCCTCTTCAATCAAACCACCTACACAACATGGCTGCGCGTACACTCCACGCGCTCTCAATCTCCACTTTGTTCCTTCTCCTCCTCTTCACGGCGTCACCGGCGGATGCTCAGCAACCGTATGTCAACAACCACCAGCTCCAATGTAATGCCCGCGAATTCAACAACATAACCAACGGATTCACTTGTAACGGCCCAAACTCTTGCCGCTCCTATCTCACTTTCCGGTCTCAACCACCGTACAACACGGCGGACTCAATCGCCAAACTCCTTAACGTTTCCGCCACCGAGATCCAATCAATCAACGACCTCTCCACCGTCACCGCCACAATCCCCATTCGTCAAATGGTCGTAGTTCCAGCCAACTGCTCCTGCTCCTCCGGCGGATTTTACCAGCACAACGCCACTTATAATCTCTCCGGCAACAGAGGAGACGAGACTTATTTCTCGGTGGCTAACAATACTTACCAAGCTTTGTCCACGTGTCAATCCATGATGTCGCAGAATCCTTACGGCGAGAAAGAACTACTCCCCGGAGAAAACCTCCTTGTTCCTCTCCGATGTGCTTGTCCCACCGAGAAACAAACCGCCGCTGGATTTAAATATCTCTTGACTTACTTAGTCGCTATGGGAGATAGTAAATCCGCCATCGCCGTGATATTCAACAGCACATTAGACGCCGTCATCGACGCTAATGAGCTGAATTCAACAGCCACTATCTACTACTTCACGCCGATTTTGGTTCCTCTCAGGTCTGAACCTACCAAAATCACGATATCTCCGTCGCCTCCACCTCCTGCTACGCCGCCGCCGCCTCAGACACAGCCGGTGGCTCCTCCGGGGTCTTCTTCTTCTTCTTCTCACAAATGGATTTACATCGGAATTGGAATCGGAGCCGGTTTGCTTCTCTTAATCTCAATCTTAGCTCTATGCTTCTACAAACGAAGGTCGAAGAAATCATCGCTGCCGCCGTCGTCGTCGTCACCGGAACAGAACAAGCTCACTGATTCATCCACCAAACAATCTATCCCCACAACAACAACGCAATGGTCAATTGATTTATCTAATTCTTCAGAAACGTTTGGTTTAAAATCCGCAATTGAATCGTTAACAGTTTACAGAATTAACGATCTTCAATCAGCTACTTCGAATTTCAGCGACGCAAACAGAATCAAAGGATCTGTTTATAGAGCAACGATCAACGGCGACGATGCAGCGGTGAAAGTGATCAAAGGAGATGTTTCTTCCTCTGAGATCAATCTATTGAAGAAGCTAAATCATTCTAATATCATTCGTCTCTCTGGTTTCTGTATCCGTGAAGGAACCACTTACCTTGTTTTCGAGTATACAGAGAACGGATCGATCAGTGATTGGCTTCATGACTCATCGGAGAAGAAGATTCTGACGTGGAAACAGAGAGTTGAAATTGCAAGAGATGTAGCAGAGGCGTTAGATTATCTCCATAACTACATAACTCCACCTCATATCCACAAGAACTTGGAATCTACCAACGTACTTCTTGATTCTAATTTCAAAGCCAAGATTGCTAATTTTGGAGTGGCGAGGATTCTTGATGAAGGTGATTTTGATCTTCAGTTAACAAGACATGTTGTAGGAACACAAGGCTATTTAGCTCCAGAGTATGTGGAGAATGGAGTCATAACTCCGAAATTAGACGTGTTTGCTTTTGGAGTTGTGGTTCTTGAGCTTCTTTCTGGTAAAGAAGCAGTGACGATACATAAGAAGGAGAAGGACGAAGGAGGAGAAGAAGAAGTGGAGATGTTGTGTAAAGAGATAAACAATGTGCTTGGAGGTGAGAATGTGAGAGAGAAGCTAAAAGAGTTTATGGATCCATCTCTAGAAAATGATTATCCGTTGGAGTTGGCTTACACCATGGCTCAGCTTGCCAAGAGCTGCGTCGCAACGGATCTTAACTCGCGCCCATCTGTGGCTCAGGTTCAAACCACGCTCTCGATGATCGTTTCCTCGTCCATTGATTGGGAACCTTCTCATGACCTTCTTCATTCAGGCTCTGTTGGCAACTAGTTCTTTTTTTTTGTCAAAAACAAGTATTTAGATTTTAGATACGGTAAGAGATGAAATAAGAACCACTGTCAAACAAAGTAATAAGACACAGTAATCTTTTATACTTAACAAAAACTCATTATGTTCAGTCCTCTGCAACTAAAGCTATGACAAGAAATTCATATTTTCCAATTAGAAAGTCAAAACATGCATTTTTGTTTACTTGTATCATTTTGTCATCAGTATCTTAGGATGGGTTTCTCTCTGATACCACTAACATAAAATGCGTTTAAATCAAAAAAGAAATAACAGGGGAATATAAACTTTCATGTAAGTCACAGTCAGTCCATAAGGGACAACGAATCAAGTTTGTTATTTTCATGACATTATTTCCAGAAACAACCTATGACTAGCCAAAGAATTGAATCACAATGACAACTAATACCCAGATATAATACTAAGAACTAGCTCTGACTTATTTGCTTTGATATTTTATATTTCTTTTATACGGTTCCAATTCCAACTGATTACTATATCATCGAATGAATTATTGAATGAATGAATGGTTTGAAAATCTTTATCTAAATCGATTATTAAATTACGTATGATTTACGAGAATCTGAGAGATAGAATAAGTATCACACTATAAATAAGGTAATAAGAGTATAAAAGCATCTCCAACTCTAACTCTATTTCCAACTAGATAAACAACTCCAAACTCTTGAGTAACTTTGATTTCTTCAATTAAGTTCAATACTTAACAAAGAAAACACAACTAATTAAAAAAATATTGATAAAAGTTATTAATGAAATAGTAGAGGAGGACAAAACAAAACGACAAATGATACAAGTAAACAGAAACTATACCTAATACCTTTATAGACAAAATGCTTATCAGAGAGATTAAAGTTATGATATCCGGTCATGAGAAATTCTTCACATCTTTCAACCCAAGTTTTTTCTGCTCAAACTCTTTAATCGTCTTCACTAGCTTCTTCATATTGTCATCATACACATACGGAAGCTTATTGTACAATGTCACCTTCTTCTTAGCTGAAACAGGTAACATCTCTCTGCAAAGCTCCTCATGCACAGTTATAGAATTGTGGTAATGGTAATAACGAATCTTCGTCTCTGTCTTGTGTAGTGTTTTGCCTAGAACGTTTTCAGACATGTGAACTCCTGTCGCATAAGCGTTCTTGGCTTGAATCGCATATTTCCTATCACGTCGTATGTTTGTTCTTGAATCCTTAAATAGCAACTTCTCAAATCCCCATTCCCTAAAAAATCACTCACAAAACAAGAAAACATGAGTGTTCATTAGCACACCTAACACTAAACTTGTTGATTCCAATTGCATTGTTTAAATGAGTACCTGGGATAATCTTGAGAGGAATCGTTTAAGCAAAGAACACTAGACATTGGATTCTGCTCAATCGTAAACTGAGTATTAACAGAGAACTCATCGAGCACAGATTCAAGTGTGTTCCCATTCGGTAAATAGATATACTCATCAACGTCGAAGAAGAAAGTCCAATTCGAAGCGTATCGATACCGATGCAAGCAATCATTAACGATAAGAAACTGATTATAGTAATAACCATCGTACTGAGACTGATCCCTAATATCCTGAACCGTGACTCTCCCAGCTCGAATCCATGGGTCAAGAACTTTCCTAACTTCCGGCGAAACTCCACCAGCATCGTGGAAAACAAAATGAGACTTGTCACCGAAGAACCAAGCGTGATAAGCCATCCACTCTCTCATACGAGACGCGCTCACGTTACCGTAAAGAGACGAGCCACAGTAGAGATAATCGTACTGATACGGCGGCGAGAATTTCGATTCGTCGTAAGATCCAGCTGATTCATCTAACGTCGTGAATCGTTCGAATAGTCTCGGAGATTCGCCGTAGTAAGCGTTGAGGATGAGTTTACCACCCGAATTGTCCAAGTTAGGATTGGAATTGAATGTGCAATTGACGACGACGACTGTGTAGACTCTTCCGTATCCCCAATCTGGTAGAATCTTCACTGCTTTAGCTCGAATCGAAGTTCCATTGTTTGATATCCACTCACACTTGTACCATGGCTTCCCGAAAACGTGGATCGGTTTTGACGCGAGTCCGATTACAGCAAATGTTGTTGGACCGCCGCGGTAAGCTCCCATTAGTACGAAAAGCGCCGCCGCGTTTCCGAACGGTTGGAAAATGCGTTTGTTTGGATCTGATTGCTTCGAATCGTACTTCTGTGAAGTTGTTGTAGTTGTTGAGAGAGAGGTGGTGAAATTCGTCGCCGCCGTAGAGGAAGTTGAGGTGATTAAGGTAGTGGTGGTGGCGGAGCAGGGACGAGTGGTGGAGATGAGGTTGTGGTAGTAAGGAGGAAGGTTCCAGATAATCATGACGAGAGAGAGAGCTAATAATGTAGCAATCAATGGCTTCTTTTCGAAGCAGTCGATGAATTTCACGGTGGTGGTTGATACTACCGGTGGCACAACCTCCTTCCTCATTTTTTTTTGTGTTTTTCACGGTGGCGGTGAGTCGAAAACGCAACGTTTCGGTTTGAAATAATTAGGAAGTGACGACAAGCGTCAGAAAGAAGTGACGAGACTTTGCCGACACGGCGTGTTGAATAAAGAAGAGACTCGTGGCTGTCTAAGAAATGAGTAATGTGGAGGTTGTTGTTTATTAGTTAGGTAGCCCTTGGATCTGTTTTGATTTACGAAAACGACACTGCATCTTATTATTGTTTGTAAAGTTGGATCGTTTGATTAAATTGCTGGCTCCCATTTGACAGCTATTGGGACCCATCACCCGTGCCAAGTTGGCGTAACGGTGATAACTTGATTTTTTTTTTTTTTGGTTACAAATCGAATCAAAGAATGTTAAAAGAGCCTGGGCACAAAAAGCGAAAAGATAAAATATAAATGTGGACTCGTTAAAGTGGTAGTGAAGTGAATTCGCAGCCAAACAAAGTGAGTTTGTAAATTCCTTTATTAAAGTCAATATCGAATTGTACCGGTCGTACTAAAATTAGTAACAGACAATTTAGTGAACTAAAGAATTCTTTTTTTTTTTAATAAAAGAACCCTCCGATGCAAAAATAAATCCATTACAATTTTTCATCGTTCAAGTTAAAATTGTTTTTTACATAATTAGCCCAACGAAAAAGAAATATTAAAACCAACAGTTACATTACTATTTTATCAAAATCTTCAAATCCAAATTCGAACATCCGACATCCTCGTGGTTTTAAGAGTTTTGTGTACACTAAACACTATTTCTCATAGGTGGGAAAAAAAAAAACACTGTTTCTCATATGGATCATGGCAAGGCCATTAATAACAATTACGATTATTTTCGTTCACATGCTAACATGATAATCATAAAACATTCCCAATTAATCAATAACAGTATATCATAAATCTCATGCTCATAAAGACAAACAAATCACAAAGCCTCATACTCATGTTCACATAATCACATATATCTCGTTTTATGCTAATGTTTCTTTATGTGCATTCATGTTCGCGACTATCTGACCCTCGAGCATATTCCTCCGCAATTCTCAGTCATTAATGTTATGGTGTTTTTCTTTTTACTGTTATTAAATGATGTTTTTCAAATAGAACAAACTTCACATTTACCCATAAACATCCTAACTCAACATGCAACATTTTTTTTATATATATATACATAATATCTTGAATCTTGCCCTCAAGGATTTAGATATTGCTCTCCAAGATTTTCCTTAACTAAAACCCGAAGATCAAACTTTTCTTCTATAAATTACTCGTTTGGGCTCCTCTTCCAATCTGTATTTTTCACTTCTTTTTCTATGCAGGCGAAATATATTTCGTAACCCCATACACATTTCAACATATAAACACATAAAGATTTTATATGGTTGAATCTCACTTTTTTCCGTATATATATTAGATTTATCATTTATATATATACCGTCCATGTAATTTGGATTAAAAAGATAAAACAGAGCCAATTGAATGAAAATGCATGATCTTTAACAAACAAACAAAAAAATTCCTCGTATGTTACATTCTGCAATTTACCGAACATTTCTTAAACGACTTTTCATTTGCTGTTAGTTTTTTTAAGAATATATTTGCATTCAATATGTAGTTTAAACTAATTGTCTAATCCAGTTAATCCGATTTTTTTAAAAAAATATTAAAATCTCGATTCCCAGTTCTTGAGTTTTCTTTAACAGTGGAACTACGAACCACTATATTATTTAGATGTATCGAGTCTTACAAAAAAAATATTTGACGTATTTGATTAGACAACGAATCTCTTGTTTTAACACTATTATAGGTCAAAAGTTCCGCCATGTTTATGCTTCTAGGTTTACCCAACAAAAAAAGGAGATGCCAAAATACAATGAGTTCGGTTTTTTTCTTTTTTTTTATAATGAAAAAAAAATTGGGTGGAAAGCCTAAACCGGATGTGTTCATAAGATATCCTAAACTCTTGTTTAAACTATATTCTTATATTAAAGATATAATGAGTTCGTTTTGTTATGTAAGTTTACACTCCAACAAAAAGAAATGATTCAACGATATTCGCCATAAATGCGTATCGTTTATGTAATTGCTTAAGAGTATCATTATGTTCTCTCTTTTTTTTTGTCAAAGTATCATTAACCCTGAATTAAAAAAGTTGTGTGTTTTGTCCAACTATGGAAATCTTAATTAAGAGTAGTACGTCAAACCTTTTAGTTTAAATAATAACAAGCAAATGTAAATTGAATGCGAATACGATTGTCTTGCTTTGCCTGCTTATTCCGTTTGATAACCACACCTAAAATCAATTTAAGACTTTCTTTTTTTCTCGAACTTAAACGTCAAGAAAGGAGAACATGCGTACATTGGAAAACCCAAGGATACCATATTTATTCATTACATTTTATTTTTCCCGTCAACTGGTTTCAAGTTTATGAGTGTGTATATATAAACTTAGACTTGTCGGTCGATGTTGTCTTTTGTTTTAATGAACTGTCGGTCGTTGTTACAATCAATTCCAATCGACACACTTCGTACAACTCGTAATCTTTAGTACGTAACAGTCATATTTTGTTTCGCAATCAATCAATCATAATTGAGCATACTGAGTTTAGCGTGTAACGTAACGTATGTGATCATCATCTCTTGTGGAAAATTCTGACCGACAGAAAGAATCTTGCGGAGGAACTGCTTTTAGCTTCCAAGGCAAAAGTAAAGTTTGCTCGTAAATTAAAGAAGGTGAAAAAGAGACCACATCTACTTCTCTTTATATTGGTATTATCCAAAACCACCGAATGACAATATGTTTTCGCATTATCAAAAAAATAAAAATGAAAATATGTTTCCCCAAAATCTGCAAGATTTATTTACACTTTTATCAAATAACGATTTATAGTCAATCGTGTAGTCAATATGCGATAATATTTAGTGAAATATAACTATAAAATTGTCATCTACAATTTTACTGTGTCTAGTGATTTTTTCATTTGTTTTTTTGTTTCTAAAGAATTTTGAACTACAATTCGTACATTTTTCGTCAAAAAATATTTGTGTAATCTTAAACTGAAATCAAACTAAGAAACTTAAACATGCATACTTTTTAAAAGTCTGGAAACTTCGTCACTAGTTAAGTGTACATTTAGATCATGAATGTTTGAGAGTTTTTAAGTGTTTTTTAGATTATAGATTTTGGGTTTTAGATTTTGAATTTTACAAATAAGAAAAAAAAAATGAAAAATATGAAAACAAAAATCTGGTTGAAACAAACTCAAAAAAATGGTTTTTGATTTTTGTTTAGAAAGTTTCAAAAACTCCTAAAATCTTGATTCTCTAATTTTTTAAGAATTTTATTTTTCACATAATTTTGATTAGGTAATTGAGTAGTTTTAAAAAAATCAAAAGCCAAAAACCATGGTAGTAAATTCGTCATTCTGCTCCACCACATATTTATTTCCTACGGCTATGTCGTTCTCTAGTGCTACTAGCCCAAGTTATTTATATTTCACATATAATATTTTTCTACTCAAATTATCTAAAGTAAAAGACCAGTTTCTTTTGTCTATGTATGCTATATAAGTGAATAGATGCTTTATAGACTACATTTTTGTATGCAATTATTTTTTGTAAATATACGAGTGAGGTAATTCTATTGGTCGTTGATTGACCTCCGGAAAGATATAAGTTTTGGCCTATAACTCCTCAATCAATAAAAGAATAAATTTTTTATGTAATCAACTAAATATATTTAATTATTGTAATGCATGCAAAAAATTGTAATTCTACTAAAAACTAATCATATGTGGTGAGAAAATTGTACTCTTTGTTTTTAAAAGAATGTCATTCTAACATTTTTTACACAAATTAAAAAACTTTAATTATACAAATTTGTTCATATTTTAATATCATATTTTTAAAAGATTATATTGACTTAAATTCAAAAAATTTTAACTTTCAATAGATGGTAAATTAGGTTTTTAGTTTTAAAAATCACATTAAAATTTTAAAATCATACTCTTTTTAAAACAAAAATTTAACTCTAGAATAACTCTTTTTAGAAACGGAAAGAGTATTAAGTAGTGGTTGATCTAGTAGCAGTAGCACATACATGACCTTTCTAAAAGAATAAAAAGTCATGTTTCCATGGGTTCGGTCCGAAGGAATATGTGGGTCTTCGGCCTTAGAACTTCGGGTCAAATATGAATGAAGTAGGTCCAACTATCACACATCTCATTACTTTAATGACGTTGGAATTGGAAACCGACATTAAAGAACGAGGAAGCTCAAGTTAACGAGATTGGTCGGAGACTTTTTCATTGAATTTACAGATTTTCTGACATAAGCCATTGACCGTCACACACTCACACCAGTATATTTGATTGTAAAAGGTTATAAAACAAATCAAATCTTGGCCCATATAATTTAGGCCCAATAAAATATAGGCCCAGAAAAAGCGTCTACACGCTCCCACACACCATGTATGCGCATATATCAAATGAACAAAGTTGTGAAGCCCTCTCATTGAGTAACTAACGGCTATATACCTTTAATTTTCAAAATCTTCCTCAGTCTAGCGAGCGACAATGGCCGAAACGAAAGTTGAGATCTCAGATCCAGAGTCAGAGTTTCTGAATTCGAAGCAGGAGACTGGATATGAATGGGAACTTTTCAAGGAAAACGTCCGACCTCTCAAGAGAGGACGCAATGTTCATCTTCTCAACAACGCTCTCAAATCTCACTCCGACCACCAATTGAGGAAGAATCTGGTCGATAAACGCAGGTATTGGATTTAATTTCACCTCTATGCTCTTGGGTTTTAGTCCAATCGCTTAATTTTTCATTTGATTTTGCGTTGTTTCGGTGATTTAGGAAGTTGATTGAGGCAATCGATGAGTACGATGGTGATGACCCTCTGTTTCCCTGGATCGAGTGAGCTCCTTCATCTTTATTTATTGGGTTGATTAAAAATTGAAACTTTTTTGTGCTGATTTCACGAAATGAATCAGCTAGTTCGGTTTTCTTGAACCAATCTGTATGATGTTCAATGTCCCAATTTGTGAAACTGAGCTTCTTCATTGGTTCTATGGAAGGTGCATAAAATGGGTACAAGAGGCTTTTCCACCTGGAGGAGAATGCTCAGGACTGTTAGTGATATATGAGCAATGTGTTCGCAAGTTCTGGCACTCAGAACGTTACAAGGATGATCTTCGTTATCTCAAAGTCTGGTTGGAATATGTAATGTTCTCTTTGACGCCTCTAATTTCCTTCAAGATTATTCCTTGTTTTGGAGAGAGTACTCATAAGTTTTGTTGTTTTTGAAGGCGGAGCATTGTGCTGATGCAGAAGTGATTTACAAGTTTTTGGAGGTTAATGACATTGGGAAGACACATACTGTGTATTACATAGCTTATGCTTTGCATATGGAGTTTAAGTCTAAGGTCAAAACTGCCAATGAGATCTTCAATCTTGGAATCTCTAGGTAAATGAATAGAGATGTAATCATAAGATTATGTTTCTGCTTCGAGTTGTTGGTCTTATTTGGAAGTGGAAACTTGTGCAGAAATGCAAAGCCAGTGGAAAAGTTGAATGATGCGTACAAGAAATACATGGTGAGAACGATGAGAAGGTCTACAACAGCTGATGAAGTAAGAAGTTTTGTCTGTTTGTAACTGTATAATCTATGCATGCCCTAAGGTTTTTTCACATCATGACTAATGTTTCACCTACCAGCAGGAACCAAAGGAGAATAATGACTTACCGTCAAGAAGCTTTGGCACTTTATTGTCCAGGGGAGATAACAGTGAGTCGCATTAACTTTACTTGGAAATATCACTGAAATGTTTTGATATGATCTCTTACATGACAATATTTTCTATAGGTACAGTAAGGCATGCGTTAGGAAGTTCTAATCCACTAGCCAAAAAACCAAAGCCGAATCAGTAAGCAGTTTGATTGTTGTGCATTTTCTACTCAACTCATATCTTTAAGCATAGATAAACTTCACCAAAAACTCCTAACGTATTGTGCAACTCACTTTGGTAAGCCCTTTTGTCTTTTGCAGCTCATCCAAGACATCTTTATCTATCTACAAAGATGCAGATTCGGACACTACATCGGGGAATCAACGAGAATCAGACAAGTCAAAACCAGAGTTTGGTAGCTGGCTCATGCTTGGAGGCAGAGCAGAGAGGAACAAAGAAAACAATTCTTTACCTGGAAAATGGACAAAATTCAAGGTTTTGACTCTAGCCTCCAATACAAAAGCTATAGTATTTCTGCAATTTGATCACTTACTTGATTTATCTATCCTCAATAGGTTCCTCAGAAACCCATAGTGAGAACTGGAGTAGCCCCTGCTTCCACCTTTGAGGTTTTTGTCGATGAAGAAGAATGTACAGAGTAAGTTTTGAAAATTTCGAATGTTTTCGCAACACGACATGGTATCATCATTGACTTGATTATGAAATTGCAGAGAGGGAGATGAGATGGAGAAGAAATGTGAAACCATTTCATCATCATCAAACGTTTTGCCACTTAATGATGGCCGTGAGATAAAGAAGTAAGCAAAACAGCTTCTCTCGATTCACCAAACAAATATTATCTCATGACTTTTTAGTAACTAACAACGTTTCCTTAAAAATAACTGTAGAGAAACAGAGCTGCTCCGACAGAACCCTTTAAGACATTTCCCACCCAACAGCTTCCTACGATGATGATGATGACATAACCGACACGGTCCTCTGATTTGAGATTTGAGATTTGGGCTTTTGTCTCTAAAGCTCCTTGTATGATTTTTCTTGTTTGATAACGATTTTAAAAGCTTCTTGTATTTGACCTTTTGGATTTGTTTGTTAAAGTGCCTTGTATGTTTCTGAAACTCAAGTGTTCTTCTTTAATTAAATCCAGTTGAGCCAGTTTAAATCTACTCTACTAATTTAATGTTACTGTAACTATGTTACTGGTTGGTATCGGCGGGAAAAAAACTACATACGAAAGGTCACATATTATTTTGAAGGAATTTTTTTAGACCATACAGTTGAATTTTTCGAACTTTGTCGACAAAAAAAGATTGTCCGGAAATGTTGCGAGTGTTGGAAACGTTTTACTGTTTTAGCCACTGGATTGACTTTGACTTCGTTAGGTGGTTTGGTAAGGTTCGTGTCATTTTCTTATGTTTTTCGTCACGAGTTTCCATTTCTCCTTATAAAAATATCATGACCATGTTATGCTTTTGAAGCAAAAATTTCACCAATGTTAATTGGATGATATAAATAAAAACGACAACTGTGATTTGATTGAAGATATCAATGAAAAATGAAATAAACACACCAACGAGAAAGGGAAAGATCTAAGTTTATGTTTAATCCGTAAAGCGTAGACAATTTGTAGCGAAAGTACAAGTTCGTCGGTATTTGTTATCCGGTAGATCCGGTTTACCATCTCGTTTAGCTAGTATGTCCTTCTTCAATGCATCGTAACTTATATGTCTTGGCGCTCGAAGAATCCTACGGCTCACATCCAAACTTGATCTTACTTTCATGGTCTCTTCTTCTCCACCGTTTTCACATTTTACCGGACGAGATCCGACCAACGCTGGAGAGAAAGCCGCCGAGATGATCACGGCGATGATCAAGAGCTTCATGTAATTCATCATCGAGACTTTTCAAGAGAGAGTCAAATTGAAAGTGGTTGATTTGTTAACGAATTTTGGATTTGTAATTAAACACTTGGTTAATCCACATTTTTATAAAGGTTCATTTTTTCGTAGGTTCGTTTTTTATGGCAACATATCCGTCTCTTATTGCATATTTGCATGGTTCATTGAATATTTGACTTAGTAATTTCGATTTTCTTTTCGAGTAAAAATCTGGTCTTCTTACACTGATTATGGTAATGCAATCTTAATTCACTGAACTTACTTACTCCCTAGTCAATGGACTCAATTCGCATAGTAAGCGGTCAAAAACTCAATAATGATCTCAAATACATGCATTGATGGGTCAACAAAACTAAGGGGAGTGTATTTATAAAAATACTGAGGGGGATGCACTGGAACATGACTTTGTAACAATTTGGAGGGATTTCGGATTTGGTGCAACTTTAATAAAGGTTCTAATTGGTTGTTTGAGGTACTATTGATTTACCTTGAGTTATAGGCATATCTCAAAAATAACTGAAAAATGTTACCAATCATGAAGTTTTTAACAACTTTGAAATTAAGTTTGAGTTATGGTTGATTTACAATTTTGAGGTATGTCCTTTGTAAAATTGAAACCTCAAATGATAACTCAACATCATGAAAATCTCATGTGGTAGAAGTGAAGTTAATAATTTTAATCTATTTTTAGCTAATCCCACGATTCATTTTTTTTTTCTAACTATTTCCAACAGTAATATCTTGGTCAAAGATTTTTCTAAATGGTTTTTAATGGTATTTTCTTAATGTTTATGTGAATGATTTAGACAAATAAACAAAGATACTCCTATTATTTCTAATTGCTGATTATATTTGTTATTTTCATTATTTTAAAATTGTAATGTACACAAATTTGTATCTATAAATAAGTGCATTTCTTAATGCTTATTGTCAAAAATATACGAACACTTTTTAAAATTTATGGTTTGATTTTATTTTTTTTACTTATTAAAGCCACTTTTGATCCAATAATTTTATGTAATTTCTTTTTAATTATTAAAATTTTAGTACATTTATAATTATTAATTTAAATTAAATTTATTTTTAATAACACATACTACAAGTAAAACATCATAAAAGTTACCAGTTATTTGTTTTGACAAAACGTAATTCATATTTCTATTGCAAATTTACCGTATAAATCTACAATTTATACCACATAATTTTTAGTGCAAAGTTATATCAAATTATAATATTTACTGCAACTCAAGTTTGATATTACATGTTATCAGTTGGAGCCAAAATTTATTGGTGGTTTGACAAGATTTTCTATTAAAACTTAAGGGTGTTTTGTGTGTTATAAGAGTTTATTGCAAATTATAATGTCTTTAATTGAGTCTTAAGGTGAGCCAACTATTTCGGCCTTCAGAACCTCTAGTCAAGGTGTTGGGCCCATTGTGTGAGGTTATTCACATGTTACAAACTTACAATTAGATTAGCAGCCACAAAATTACCTCTAACACATAAATGTTCCGAAAAAAAAAAATTTAAGGATCCATTGTGATTTTTGTTAATACCCTAAATGTGGCCAAGTCATTGGTTTATACGCCATCTGACTTTTAACCAAGAATTTGTTTGGTCTAGGCAACTAGCGTATGGGTACAAACTACAAAAGATTAATTCATTGGGCACTCCTCCCAGAAAAAAACAACACAGTGAAAGGAAAATAGAAAGTGGCTTTAAGAGGATGGGAGGGGGCATAAACATAATCAAGCATCATTTAATTAAATGATTAAACCCCAATGATGCGATTTTGGAGATAGACCTTGAGTGGTAAACAAGGGAAAATGGAAAATACCTTGGGAATTTTTATTTGAATTAGTGGTAGGGCCATCATTTCATTTCATTTATCTACCCGTTAGGGCTTTTAAGGGTTCCCTTTAATGCAATACTTTACATTAACTACTTAACTAGAAATATATAATCACTATTTTTAATAGTGATATTATATATATACTAAAAGGACTTAGTCAGTATTTTAATAAACTAAACAAAAAATTCTATGGGTAATATAAACTTTAAATTTGTGGCTAAAACTTACAAACACAAAATTATACCACTAAAGTATTAATTTACTAAAATTAAATTAAATTTGTTTAAAATTAATTAGTTTATCTTGTATATTAAAAATACGACGTGAAAATACATGATTAATTAATATCCAATAAAATCATATCTGATACTTATCAAAAATGATATCTTATAGGTTTTTTTTCCTTTACTACCTATTAGCATTACATATGATACGAATATATTATTTATGTTCCAGGGAAAGAGGTCATAAGACCATCATTTTCCCTAATACTCTCACGAGTATCTTCAAAATTAATTAATATTAAAATTTAAAGACATTTACATTTTTAGGATCCAAAGTGTCTCTAACAAAACACTATCAACATTATTCACACATTTAAAGACACCCATTTTTCTTTTATTCTTTTATTTTTATGTTTAAAGATATCCACAAAAAATAACTATTGTGGGTGTTTGAATACCGTATTGTCTCCCACTTTTTAATTTATTTTTCGACTTCAGTTTCATCTTCTTCCTTTTTTTTTTTTTCCGTAACCCTTATACAGGTTTTTTTCGTTTTCTTTTCCATAACCCTTAGAACCCTTATACAGTTTCAAGTTATCAAACTTGAACTAATAAGCATTGACATCAGCTCTCCTTTCAAAATCATATACATGCACGTCCAACAACATTTATTTTTTTTCTTTTTTTAAACCTTAAACCACTTCTTTATAAGAATTTTTTTCTTAAACACTTCTTTATAAATAAGGAAAATCTTAAACCACAAACTTATTTTTCGTGATTTCCTTTTTGCTTTTCCAAACCTAAACATGAAGGTGTATTGATATATTTATCTTCTTTCGCGAGCAAACGTTTCTTATTCTTCCGTTGCACGTTCCTTTACCTTTTCAAAATGATTTCATCTACATTGAATGACATAACCATTAACTAAAAAAGAATAAGATTTGTCAGTAAAATCTAAGTAAGTTTAGAGTTTTGCAACAAAAAATAGGTTCCGAACCAATCTAAAAACTTTAAAATGAGAATTTAGATTTAGGGTGTAATTAATTATGTCCTTTGACCCTGAAGGCTCTGATAGCTCAATAAGTTAACCAGACATTCACTAAAGTGTTATTTTCCCTTAAACAATCAAACAGATGATTAAGTTGACAAAATTTTAGACATGAAAAAAAAAGAAACAGAGGAGGAATTGACCAAAACGCTTATCTGAATTTTGGAGTAAAGCAATATTTATAGTTGTTGGAGAGAAATAAGTAAATAATCAATAGAAATCCCCAGTGGACGTTTAACGCCCTCTCCAAATCAACGCTCTTCTCACTCTATTTTATGTGAAACCTACCTATCCTATTGTGAATATATAAATTTTCATGTGAATTTAACTATATTATTTGTATTATATCTGCATTATCTATGTTAGAAACATGTAGAGTAGCCATCACTTTAACATAAAAATAAACATATAGTAATTACGAGAATGCCGCTACGGAAAAGTACATGTTGACGTGTATAATTGTTTTTTCCTCTATTAAAAATGAATTATGGTTTTCTTTAGAGAGTGAATCTTGGCCGTAGAAAATGAGGTGATGATAGTGACGTGTCAAAAATCAGGAACTAGCCCTAGCAAAGCAAGTAATCCCTAATTGGACTAGGGAATTAAAGATTACAGTCTTGTACTTTAATTATGCCCTTAATTCAAACATAATCTACATGAACCTTAAGAAAGTGTTAAGGGCCGAGATTAATTAAAAAGTTTTTAAAGGGTCAAATTATCTACAGTTACCAAATTCAAGAAAAGAAAAATATTAGTAAAATACATAACAAAAAAAGTCATTATCTCACAAATAAATCATTCTCCTCTTTTCATTTCGTCTCTCTCCGGCGCCAAGGAACGCCGTAACGGGATGTTCTCACCATAAACGCCGTTAAGTCTGAACCCGTTTCCAACCACGTGGCCATAGTGAACGGAATAATCAAAAGAAAGGCATATTCTGTTTGAATGGCTCTGGAACAGTTGGGGTTAGGAGTGAGCGCCGTTGACGGTGGTGAGAATAGTAGTGCGCCGTCAAATGAAGGCGGAGATGACGGCGTTAAGGCGGCGAGGCTACCTCGTTGGACGAGGCAAGAGATCTTGGTGCTGATTCAAGGGAAGAGAGTGGCGGAGAATAGGGTCCGACGAGGTAGAGCGGCGGGTATGGCGCTCGGGTCGGGTCAAATGGAGCCAAAGTGGGCGTCGGTATCGTCTTACTGCAGACGTCACGGTGTGAATCGAGGGCCGGTTCAGTGCCGGAAAAGATGGAGCAATCTCGCCGGAGATTATAAGAAGATTAAAGAATGGGAATCTCAGATTAAGGAGGAGACAGAGTCGTATTGGATTATGAGGAACGATGTTCGCCGGGAGAGGAAGCTTCCTGGTTTTTTCGATAAGGAGGTTTATGATATTGTTGATGGCGGTGTGATTCCTCCGCCGATTCCGACTCTTGCGCTTGGTTTGGCTCCGGCGTCGGAGGAGGGATTGTTGTCTGATTTAGATCGGAGAGAATCGGCAAGAAGTCCAGAGAAGTTGAATTCGACTCCGGCGCCCAAATCAGTTCCGGGTAAATTCAGATGAAACCTTAGTTTTTTTTTTTTTTATGTTCATCACTATGACTCCAAATTCTAATGAAGTTTAATTTTTTAATGAAGACGTTCGTGGAGCTCGTGGAGCAGATCAAAGTTCGTATTTTCTTATTCTTGATTTTATTTTGCACACATTAGATCGCCCGTGTTATTGTTCAAACCAGTGACCTGCACTGGCTGATTTAAAAGTTGTTTGGGATTAGTACAAAGACTGATAAGTTTTTAAGGGCAAATAGCATTATGGTTTCATTTGATCCAAACCAGTGTATGTTTCATGTCCATTTTTGCTTTGATCTTGAAAAACCTTGCTCTATATGTTTATCTCAAATCAAACAAGTTTTAGAGCTCTGTAGTTTCTCTTATCTAAGTATTTATGTGAAATATGTTGTCATCTTGGTAAAGATGTTTTCATATTATAAAATGCAGCTCTGTTAATAACTAATTGTGTTACAAAAGTAGTTTAAATATTCCCTTTGGTGCAATGATCTTTTTGTTTATGTTGAAGGGTCTTCATGATCTTGTTTTTTGAACTTGAAGGTAGAGTGAAAGAGAAAAATCCAGAAGCAGGAAACACGGAAGCTGGATCAACATCACAAGGAGAGAAAAAGCGTAAACGAATATCTGATGGTGAAGAGGAAGAAGAAACAAAGAAAACGCAGAATCAATTGATAGAGATACTAGAAAGAAACGGGCAGTTATTGGCGGCACAACTTGAGGTTCAGAATACAAACTTAAAACTAGACAGAGAGCAAAGAAAAGATCACGGTGATAACTTAGTCGCTGTTCTCAATAAGCTCGCAGATGCTGTGGCCAAAATCGCAGATAAGTTGTAGATATATAGTAAAGATAGTTGTATATTGCTACGACATTACTTGTAATTCTTCTTCTTCTTCTTCTTCTTTTTTTGTCTCATTTACCACCATTGGTGATTGAATATTGATGCCACCACAAGAGGCTCTATACACATATTATATAAACATGGAGAAATTTATACGGTTTTAGGACATCAAATTCGGACATCTTGATGGTCAGTATGGGTTTATGACTTGTTGCATTCAAATTAAAAAAACATACACAAATTGGTTTTGTTAGTTTAAGTTTTTTTTATCTTTCTTGCTTACCATATTAAGTGGATTAATATATGAATTTAATAGCAAACTGAGTCATATGACCCTTCAACAATTGAATATTTGGTGAGGGCAAAACTATCTAAAAGTTCCTCGAGTTTTGCTAGAAAATGATTTTGATATGCAGATTTCATTTAGCCACTTTCTGTTGTTTAGTAATGTGATGGCTACTTTGAAGACAATTTCTCTATTTTAACTTTTGCTTAAATCTATTGAAATATACTTCCCGCTGAACGTTAGGAAAAAAAAAATGGATTGAGTACAACATGAGCTATAATGCTAAATCAGTTTTGATTCTCATTTTTAACAACTTATCGTGAGCTATATAAAACTTTTACTGTTCGGTAACACAACCCTTGTAGTATTCACATCCAAACTTCTTTTCATTTTCGTAAATTTTTGATGGAGTACTTACCATTAGGAACTTTTTCAAGGCAAAAGTCCATTGCCGGAATCATATCAAGAACCTTACTTACGCCTTTTTATCATCTTTCCCGACATATTGTTGATACAAATTATGATAACTTGAAAAAAACAAATTAATGATAATTTCCCAGTTTTGTTGTTTACAGTAGTCTGTCATTTTCTCTCTCTCTCAAAAAGTATGCCATAGGTTTGGTAATCTTCGACCAATAATTTAAAGACTTTTCTAATTGACCGAAGGTAAAGAGATACCTATTTGTAATTGAAAAGAGCAAATGTTATTTCATCACCAAGTAAGAAACCGGTTTTTTTCTTACTAAAAAGTTGATCAAAGAAAAAAAAAGTGCATCACCAAATAAGAAACATTTTCTTTTCTAGAGTAGTCCATCAGGTATGTTCGGCATGATATTAATGTGAACATAAAAAACTATTAGAATCATATTTTGGGCATGTAACCATCAACCAAAACAAAAACAATTGTTGCAGATCCGTTGTCATAAATCGAACAACCTGTATCCCATTTTTATTCCAAATTGTTGCAAATGACTTTTGAAACATTTGTATGAAGAGCATATTTAAAAAAATAATGAAGTTGAATATGTTAAAAAAATGTAACATGCATATACATATTGAAATATATTCCAGTTTTACTATACTGTATGTGGTAACCAAATTAATTTCTTGACTGTAAACTATATTAAAGTATTGCCATACAATAATTACATTTAAACCAAAATGTTACTAAAATACCAAAACTCGATGAAGCAGAATAGCAAATAAGTTCCCAAATTATATCTTCCACTATAAACTTTCTTGCTAAAGTTTGAGTCTTAAATTTGATTTAGTGTTTGGTAAATTATTATTAGTTCGTTGTTGAAATAAAGGACCCAAGTAACAGTTTCATTAAAGCCGCAAGCCGTGTTTGACCAAGTGGTGTACGAACTGACTAACTTTTCTAGTCAAAACTTGGGTCATCAGACACATAACTGGTAAGATAAATCACAGAGATGTCTATTTTCGTCATTTCACATACCCTTGTCTGCGCAAATCACACGTCGCGCTGACATATTTGCCTTATGCGGATCGCTGACGTGTACGGTCCGGATCAAACTCCATCTCCTCAACTAGATTCTCTTCTTCTCCCCTCTCTTGTTCTATTTCCTTTTTAACATTCTCGGCCTTCGGAGAAATCAATCTCAAAATTGGATTTGCAGAAAAAAAAAAGCGAAGAAATTTGAAAACTCGTTTCTTGAAGGTAGATAGATCTCGGATCGGGAATTTTGAAATTGGGAAATTTTGAAAAAAAAAAGTTAAAAAAGATTTGATTGATAAACTTTTCTTAACTTGGATCTCTGTTTTTTGATTCGGTAATTGGAAGGTAGAACGGAGAAAGAAAAAAAAAACCTAAATTTTCCGTTTTAGAGATTCGTTCTCTGTACGGGATTAAGGGGGCGATTTTGAATTTCAGATTTGTCGTTTTTCTGAATCGGGTTTTGGATTCGTTTGAGCGATAGTGTTGAGATTTACATGCTTGGCTCGATCTGGTTGTTCAAGAACCCAAAATCGAATGGGCAACGATGAAAATTTGATTGTATTGGCGGATGTAGAGGAAGGAGAGATTCCGGATTCAGGGAA
This sequence comes from Cardamine occulta, assembly GCA_028015245.1. Taxonomy (NCBI): domain Eukaryota; kingdom Viridiplantae; phylum Streptophyta; class Magnoliopsida; order Brassicales; family Brassicaceae; genus Cardamine; species Cardamine occulta. The sequence goes on along the minus strand of CM051377.1, from coordinate 12,940,507 downwards.
CACTTCGATTGAAGTTAAGCAGACTACGGTGGCCGGAGACGGAGGTGTTGTTGTGGCTGGAGGAAGAGAAGGAGGTTCTAATGGCAACCCTAGGGTTTGGACATTGCATGAGTTGGTGAATAAGTATCCTGGTTACCATGGATATGTAAATTCAGGTCTTTACAATTTTGCTTGGGCTCAAGCTGTGCAGAACAAACCTCTCAATGAAGGTTTGGGAATGGATTATGAACCAAAGGAGAGTTCTGAGAGTAAGAGTGAGGAAGGTGATAAGATTGTGATTGATGATAGTGGGGATGAGAAAGAGGATGGAGAGTTAGAGGAAGGTGAAATTGATTTGGAGTCTGCCTCTGATGATAAATTGGCTGCAAGAGTTCAGATGCAAACCGAATCTGTCGACTTGACGAGTGGTGATAAAGTAGATGATGATTGCGTTCAAAAGGAGAGAGATTTGGAGAAGAAAGTGAAACTGATCCGTGGGGTATTGGAGAGTACCTCTTTGGTAGAAGCACAGACGTAAGTCTTTCCAGAGAATGGGGAGATCTGATATCTTGATGATGATGAAAAATTTAAACCATCTGTTGGAGTTGATTGAGTGATGCTTTATGTTTTATGAAATGTTTTTGGTTTCGTTTCAGAGCATTTGAAGGAGTTTGTTCCAAACTTTTGGGAGCTTTGGAATCTTTGCGAGAGCTGGTTGCTGTTAGTGATGATTTCCCTAAGAGGGATACTTTAGTTCAACTGTCATTTGCTTCTCTTCAAACCATAAACTCTGTATGGCTACTTAAGATCCTTCTACTTAATACTCTATTGTCCAACTATCATTCCGTAATCTCTTGTCATTTTCAGGTGTTTTGCTCAATGAACAATTTTTCCAAGGAGCTTAATAAGGAGACTATGTCAAGGTTACTTTTAAAAGTGCGCCAACTTTTGATTAAACATGCTGAAATCATTTGATTGCTCACTTTATTTTTGGTTTTTCTCGTGCAGATTGCTCTCTCTTGTAAATGACCAATTTTCCCGATTTCTCTCATCCTACCAGAAAAATGAGGTGTGTTCCTTTGGCTCACCTGTTGAATTAGTAGAAGTAAAAATCTGTTCCACTGTTCCAAAACCTCGGGGAGAAGTGCCTTCTCATCTTACATAAGTATTTATCTTGCTTTTGCAGATAGAGGCCATGAATCAGAATTTAAGGCGTTCTGCTATTGCACTTTACCCCGGAGCCAGCAGTGAGGAGAATGTTAATCGAATGACTCAGACAAGTAATGGTGATTCGTTTTTTGCCAAACAGCTATCTTCAGAAGGTACACATCGAGGAGCCTCCTACTTAAGGAGTAGGTTACCTCTGCTAGACCTTCATAAGGATCATGATGCAGACAGCCTTCCGTCCCCCACAAGGGAAACAACACCATGTTTACCACTAAATGGTCGCCATCCAATGGTTAAACTAGGTTTTCCCATTGGTAGGCAGGGCCAAATGATCGAAGGTGCCAAAGTCTATCCATATGAGAGTGATGCCCTAAAAGCAGTTTCTACCTACCAGAAAAGATTTAGTGTAAATTCAATATTTAAGACAAATGACCTTCCAAGCCCAACACCGTCAGAAGAACCTAATGATGGCGATGGAGGCATTGGTGGAGAGGTTTCTAGTTCTGTTGTTAAGCGCTTGAATCCGGGGACTATTTTGAATTATGGGCAAGACGTTCCTTTACCCTCAAATTTTAACTCTAGAAGCGTGCCTGTTGCAAATGCTGTTGCTAGCACTGTTCCACCACATCATCTGTTAATTAATGCTATTTCTGCACTAGCTGGTGCTACTCAAACAGTTCTTGCATCTAACCAGACAATGAAATATCCTGTAAAGGTTCGAGATCCAAGACTACGGCTTGCAAAACCTGATGGTGCCAATGCAACAATTAATTCATACTCTTCCAGCAGTGCTGGAAGTCTTCTGAAAGTAGAGCCTTCTGCAGACTTGGTGAACCCAAGAAAGCAAAAAGCCGCTGATGAACTTTTTATTGATGGGCCGGCATGGAAAAGACAAAAGAGTGATACAGATGCGCCAAAGTCAGCTAGAACTGGTGGCTGGCTAGAGGATACAGAACCATCGAGACTCCAAAAACCAGAATCCAAGCCCAGGCTAATCGAGAACGTTGTAACATCTATGACAACAGGTGTTATGCCCACGAGTGCTGTTTCTGTGTGCCAAAATGTACCAACGACAGCTTCAATCGATGCTCCATCATTGTCATACCTATTGAAGAATATTTCAGTAGATCCAACAGTGATACTAAATCTCTTTAAAATGGGAGAAAGGCAAAAGGTACCTGAAAAAGCTCCTCAGAAGGTCATCGATCCAAGAAGAGCAGCACAACTTCCTGGCTCTTCCATGCCACCAGGGGTAGCAACACCGCTTGGTATACCTGCATCAAATGCTTTAGCTGATAATTCTTCCAAGCCAAGAGTGCTTCAGGATTCTTCCCAACACGCCCCCTCAGTGAGTATCCATTATATAGACGGATTGTAGAACCTTTTCTTTCAATTTTTCTTAAAGTAACTCAATTTTGGATCCTTCAGGTCGAATCTGGAAACATCTGCGTGAAAGCACGTGATCCTCGCCGAGTCCTGCATGGAACTTCTCTTCAAAGAACAGACTCTTTGGTGGAAAAGCAGTCTAAAGTGAATGACTCCCTCAGTTTGGGAACCTTGGCTAAGAAGGGTAAGACAGAACAGTTAGAAACGCTTTCCCAGCAGCTTGCTCCACGGCAAAATATTAGCCAGAATGATACCAACAAAATGAAAATTTTGGGTGAACTTGTCAGTGGAAAGACACCAGATTTTTCAATACAATTCACCAAAAACCTGAAAAATATTGCTGATATGGTTGTCGTATCACAACAAGTTAGCAATCCAGTAGAAGTTAAGACAGAGAGAGATGTTAAACATAATCCTTCAAATGGCAACGACCAAGAGGAGGGTATGTCAGTTTCAGCAGCATCAGTAACGGCTGCAGCTGGTCCCACTCGTTTTATGAACAGTTGGGGAGATGTGGAACACCTATTTGAAGGATATGATGACATGCAGAGAGTAGCTATTCAAAAAGAGAGACTTCGGAGATTGGAGGAACAGAAAAAAATGTTTGCATCTAAAAAGCTCTCTCTTGTCTTGGATATAGACCACACCCTTCTCAATTCAGCTAAGGTTGTTAGTCTATCTTCCTTCTAGTTTGCTTAATTTTCTTGTATTCTTTTTAATGTTGTTTTTGTAATCGTTTGCAGTTTAATGAGGTTGAACCCCGCCACGAGGACATATTGAGAAAGAAGGAAGAACAAGATCGTGAGAAACCATATAGACATCTCTTTTGCTTTCCTCACATGGGAATGTGGACTAAATTGAGACCAGGGATTTGGAATTTTTTGGAGAAGGTGACTCAGATAATAATATTTTCTTGCTGGTCAACTCTGCATGCAAAAGAGACGAGTGTAACTTTCGTTATGAATTTCAGGCTTGCAAGCTGTACGAGTTACATCTTTACACTATGGGCAACAAATTGTATGCTACAGAGATGGCCAAGCTGCTTGATCCCAAAGGGGTTCTCTTTAATGGACGAGTCATATCGAAAGGAGATGATGGAGATCCCATTGATGGAGATGAACGAGTACCCAAGAGCAAAGATTTAGAAGGAGTTATGGGTATGGAATCGTCGGTGGTGATCATAGACGACTCTGTCCGAGTGTGGCCTCATAACAAAATGAATTTAATAGCTGTTGAAAGGTATCATCTTTCGCACTATGGCTAACATGAGACTGTAGTGATAGTATTTGGCTGCTGATGTTAACTGTCTTGTGTGGCAGATATCTATATTTCCCCTGCAGTAGACGGCAATTTGGGCTTCATGGTCCTTCTCTTCTTGAGTTAGATCGCGATGAAGTACCTGAGGAGGGCACATTGGCATCTTCATTAGCGGTCTGCACTTTGTCTATGCGCCTTATTATGTTATTATCTACTCTTTGTTTTGTATCTCAGCATCATCACATGGTTTCACTGTACAGGTTATTGAGAACATACATAAAAGTTTCTTCTCGCACACTTCACTAGACGAAGTAGATGTGAGAAATATTTTAGCTTCGGAGCAACAGAAGATATTGGCTGGTTGTCGGATTGTATTTAGTCGGATAATCCCAGTGGGTGAAGCCAAACCACATTTGAATCCCTTGTGGCAAACTGCTGAGCAGTTTGGTGCTGTCTGCACAACCCAAGTGGATGAACATGTCACTCATGTTGTCACCAATTCTCTTGGAACCGATAAGGTAAAGAACTCTGCAACATTTTAACTGTTGGGCCGGAGATAGAAAATAATCTTTTTGGGCAGATTCTGAGAATGTGTTTGTTTAAGCAGGTAAATTGGGCACTAACCAGAGGTAGATTTGTTGTTCATCCTGGCTGGTAAGACTCTCTTGGTCTTCTTTTAAAGATAATTAAAAAAATAACTGGTCTCTTCCTGTTTGTAATAGTTTTCATCTTCTGAGTGCAGGGTGGAAGCATCAGCTTTTCTGTACCAGAGAGCAAACGAGAACTTATACGCCATCAACCCAAACCCGTAAACCAAATTCATTTTCCGCGCTCGAAATATCTTCGCCATATGGCGGAATTTGAGACTTAATATGGCCTTGAAATCCAATAGGTCATATTGGGTTGATATAGGCCGAGCCCCTGGGGGGTTGTCGGGTTGGGGGTACATAAGCATTCTTTCTGCTTCTCCGAGAAGAAGCAATTCAAAATGATTGCCGGCTATACAGAGTATGAGACCTTACATATGGCTACATACACATGCCCACATGAATAAATACTTCATATATGATCACATGTACCAACAATTGAAAAATATATTGCAGACTACATTAACGTCATCTCATTCAAGGAATCTGTTAAGTGGGGTTAAAATTCAACTTAGAAAAAAAAACAAGATACTATGAAATTGGGGGAAACTATAAATAAAGAAGTGGGTGAGATAGGCATGTTAATACAAACCCCACCACAGCATACACTTTTGCCCCATTTCCCGAACCCTAATAAAACTAGATTGAGAAAGATAAACACATTGATTTCCAATTATGTTAATGCACTTTTGTTCCAAAGTTCAGACCCTTTTCAATTTGACCTACTAATCTTTTTATGTAATTTCCAAATTAGTTTTGCATGGTTCAAAACCGCCGTAGGATTGAAAGCATCAACTTTTAACATATGGATCTTGAGAATTTTGTTCTTTTTCTTTTTCTTTTTCTTTGGTGTGTATGTGTGGTTTTACTATATAGTTGGGGTGTCCAATATCTTTATGGTTCAAATTATATTCAGGAGAAAAAATATAGCTGTTTGATGTACATACATATATTTACTTGAAATACTAAGGAGGTTTATTGGTTCAAAGATTTTTAATGAGTTAAATTTTTTAAAGACTTTACTGTTATTTAATCTTGAATTGTCAAAACTCTATTAAAGTTATGTGTTATTGGTTTAAGTAGTTTTAAAGTTTTGTTTACAATAATTTAATGTCATGAGTTATTGGTTAAAGATTTTAAAAATTCAATGAAAGTCATGTGTTATTCAAATAAATTAAATTTAATAGACTTTATGGTTATGTTAAAGTCTAGTGTTATTGGTTGATTGAGTTTAAATTTTTTTATTCATATAAAGACTCTTCCAAAATATTAGATGTTATTACGATATTTTTAAAGACTTACAAAAACTCTTTACATTAGTATTTGAGCAGATGCAGTATACAATGTAAACTGCAGAGATATTTTTCAAATAAAAATATGAGTGCAGTTTGCAACTTAACTATCTTTTAGAAGTATATTCCTCCATAGTTGAAAAAAAAATTATTCTTTCATTATAAAAATATACTACTATTGTAAACTCATCATTTACAAAACAAAAGAAATATAAATTGATATATAGAATTTATAAAACATCAAGTATACGATAACATAATATATGTTTTAAAACTTTTTTGTATAAATTATTAATATACTTCAATTTTACAAAGCAACGTATCTTACTAGCTGCAAGTGGAAGTATGGTTGCAGTTAAGTTCAGTAATCTTGTCATTGTTACTCAGAAGTGAAAAAATAATATAAAAAGTACAAAGTTAACAAAACTTATAATACTATATTTTAAAATCTGTCAAAATATGTAAAAATTTTTGATAATTTATTTTTAATTAGAGAGAATACGCAAGAGTTCACAAGATTCCAAAATTATTGTAGTCATTAAAAATCTTCCTAAATCATATTTGAATAAGCCCCCTAAGCATAAATTTCAGAACGTTTTTCTTTGAAATCTAAAAAACTCCTAAAGGTGATAAAAAAACTGTACATACTGTCCAGACTTGAGATGCATAATAGTTTGCGGGAAGCTCCTCCACATCTTTTCTCTATAATTTTCTCAAATCTTTTGGCTTATTTACTTGAGTGTTTTTCTCTACCATGCCTAAAATTTAATAGAAACAGGACCACATTCATGTGCTTTTCAAACTTTTTAAATAGGAGTATTTTTTAAAATGCAAACGAATACAATTAAATAAAACAAATAAATTTAAGAAAAATGATAATGAAGAATGAGACTTCTTGGAGTGTGAGTGTAGTCCAGCCACGCCAAGCTCCATTTGCATATACTTAAACGTGACCAACCGTTTCTAAACTTTCTTCATTGTTTATCATTGTTTACTGTGAGAAGTTAATTGAAATGAAAAGTTAGCTAACAATCTAATACTGACCCATATTAGTCAATGAATCTATAAGAGAAAAAAAGCAAACCTAAGACTATGAATGGTTTTATCCGTGTCCCGTTCACTATAGTTCTATATGTAGCGCACAAGGCCACTACATACGATTTTACTTAGTTGGATTGGAATCCCGATAAATTTTATTTTTCTAAACAAAATGTTATAATGAAAATAACCTGTAAATCACGCGGCTTACGGCTTTTGCAGAGAAGAAAGTATTTACAAAATACTCGATATTACCCCAAAAAATAAAATAAAATAAAAAAATTCTTGTTATAAATGCCATACCAAAATAGAGAAAAACTAAAAACAAAACTCAAAAGTCATCTTTGTTTCTTCTCTATTGACTTAGAAGAACCACAATGTCTCGTCTACAATGCCTAACAATGGCGACTGCACTAATTCTGCTTCAAGCTCTGAGTTCAGTGAGCTCCAGTATCTTATCCCGGGCTGACCGGATCACCCGTTTACCCGGGCTGACCGGATCACCCGTTTACCCGGTCAACCCCGGGTTGGGTTTCAGCAGTACTCGGGCTATGTCACTATAGACGAGAAGAAACAGAGAGCTCTGTTCTACTACTTGGCTGAAGCTGAAACCAAACCCATCTCTAAGCCTCTCGTCCTCTGGCTCAGCGGAGGTTAAATATTTAATCTTTTACTAAACTCCAAATTCAGATTAGGATCTTTCATCTTCTTTATTACATTTTTGGAAGCTAAAGCTTAGAAAGGAAAAAATTTGATTATTTAGGGTAAAACGCAGGACCTGGGTGTTCATCATTAGGTGTTGGTGCATTCTCTGAGAATGGACCATTTAGACCAAAAGGATCAGTCTTGGTGAGGAATCAACATAGCTGGAATCAAGGTAAGTCCTTTGGCATCATTCGAATTTTACATCTCTGATTGAATAATAATTGATTTAAAATTGTGCAGAGGCTAATATGTTGTATCTGGAGACACCTGTTGGAGTTGGATTTTCTTATGCCACTGAGAGCTCCTTGTATGAGGGTGTCAATTATAAGAGCACTGGTATTTTATGCTGAATTTTCTCTATTTCATTCCCCAATTTCTGGCTAGATATAAAATTATTCAAACCTTATAAATTGAATCCTCTGTTTCTCTCTTGGATAGTGTACTGATTTAGGCTTTGTAGAAAAACCTAAACTTTGTGCCTTTTACCCCTTTTTCTACTTTTAGTAAAAAGATACCAAAAATTACTTGATTCTGTAATTACCATATATACATTTCACACATGAACTGGTCTAGATACTGTTTTGTTTCTAGTTTCTACATGTTCAAGCTTATTTTTTCAGAGTACAGATTTTGAATTTCAGTTTTTCTAATTTTTTCATTTTATTATTAGTAATAATTTAATTTTGTGATGATTATATTGGGGTGCATGCGATGCTTTTACGGGAAAATAAAAATATATATTACCCAGAAAAATTTCAGCTTTTGTATGTTGTTCGTTCTTTCTCAGTCTGATGAAAAGGAAAAAAGAAATAAATAATTCAACCTTTTTGCAGAACTGAAGATTATTCTCTTCTTCTTTGTTTCTTTTTGTTTGTTATCGCATATAAAACATTCTAATCTTTGTCTTTTCGAACAATATTTTTAGCAAAAGACAATCTTGTGTTCTTGCAAAGATGGTTCCTCAAATTCCCTCAATATCTCAACAGAAGTCTCTTCATCACTGGTGAAAGCTACGCTGGTAAATATCACTCTTTGAAAAACCCTAGTTTCATTGCTGAAAACGTATTAAATAAATTTCAAATTTTTAGGCCATTATGTTCCTCAGTTGGCTCAGCTTATTATTCAGTACAACAAGAAGCACAACTTGTTTAATCTTAAAGGCATTGCTGTGAGTTACTACATATGCTCCTCAACTTTTTCATTGTAAATCATTTTTATGGGGTTCATGTCTTTAATTCAACACTTGGTTTTATAGATTGGCAATCCAGTTATGGAGTTCGCGACGGATTTCAATTCAAGAGCAGAGTATTTCTGGTCTCATGGGTTGATATCGGATCCAACTTACAAAATGTTCACATCGTATTGTAATTACTCAAGATATGTGAGTGAGTACTATAGAGGACAAGTGTCAAGTATGTGCTCTAAAGTGATGAGTCAAGTTAGCATCGAAACAAGTAGATTCGTAGACAAATATGACGTCACTCTTGACGTCTGCATTCCCTCTGTGCTATCTCAATCCAAACTAGTTAACCCTCAAGTGAGTTCAGAAACCAAAGAAAAGTATATTTCACTTCTTTTTTCTGTGACGACTGATTTTGTTTGAATGGTTTAGCAAGTGAGAGAGACGGTGGATGTGTGTGTAGAAGATGAGACGGTTAGCTATCTTAACCGGAGAGATGTGCAGAAAGCTCTACATGCTCGGCTTGTCGGAACTCGCAAATGGGCTGTTTGCAGCAAGTAATATCACTTCCTTTCGTAAACATTTAACCTTTAATCTGCAAGAAACTATGCTCTCTGGGATCGGACCCCTTAACCAATGAGTCTATGGTGTTTCCATCCATATTATAATCTAATAAACTTTTTGTTTATACTTTAAATAAAAATCGGAACTTTTACTAATTTAGTTATTTCAGTTCGGTTTAATTGCACCATATTCGGTTTAACTTCTGTTTATTCGTTATATAACAACTATTACCATTTAGTTGTTCTATTTGTATATATAGGAAAATTTTCAGGTCGGTTTTGATTTGAACTAAATCTGGTTCGTCTTTTACTATGATGATGACAGTGTGCTGGATTACGAAGTACTTGATGTAGAAGTAGCAACGATTAATATAGTAGGAAGTCTTGTTAAAGCTGGAGTTCCAGTTCTTGTGTACAGGTAAATCAATGTTCGTAATGGAGTTGTGAACTTCTGTTAAACTTGTCTTGATGTGTCTGTTTGTAAACATAACAGCGGAGATCAAGACTCCGTGATTCCGTTAACCGGAAGTAGAACATTAGTGAAGCGACTGGCTGAAGAGTTGGGACTGAGAACAACCGTGCCTTATCGAGTTTGGTTTGCAGGGCAACAGGTTAGCATCATGACTCTAAAATCTAAGGGTGCTCAATTTCGTGGTGTTTTAGGTTTTTCGATGTTTTCTTCATCTACTATTGATAGGTTTCGATTCGGATACGGTTTTGGTGTTACAGGTTGGTGGATGGACGCAGGTTTATGGGGATATATTGACATTCGCGACTGTGAGAGGAGCAGCTCATGAGGTACCGTTCTCGCAACCCGCGAGAGCGCTTGTGTTGTTTAAGGCGTTCTTGGCTGGTCATCCACTCCCTGAAGAATTATGATGTTTTTACCATTTTCTATGCTTGTAATTAAGTAAACATTTGTTACATCTTTTGGCGAACAATGCCCCCAAATGGCTTATATTTTATTCAGGGCGAGAAAGGAGAATACTTGGAAATTTGTTTGTGGAAATGTGATGAAATATCAAATATGTATTGTTCTTGAGTTTTCATGATTTTCAGAAGAAAGAAGTTCTGTAAGGTCTCATACCACTTTTCAAAACCTGATTTTGTTTCGTTTTATTATATCAGAAGTCCATGCTTCATAAACAAAACACAATACAACTTATAAAGCGGATTAAAAGTAGACGTATATAAAGAGCAAATTTCTCCCATAAGAATTAGAAACGACTTCGAAAGCAACACTCTTGCACGAACCAGCAACAACATAGCGTCGCCAAACTGTACCATTCCAAAAGAAGAGAGATTACTCTTTTTCCCCCTTTTTTGTGAGGTTTTATCAAAATTGAGTTGATTAACACAACTAATTACGTGACATAATTATTCATAGTTTTAAAATCAAGAAACCAAAATCTCTTCTATCACGTTCAAAAGGTTAAAAAAAAAACATAGAGAAAGATAATAATATAGGTTAACATCGGAAATTACCAGCTTCTGAGAAAAGGAAAGCAACCCTCATATTCCCTTTCTCCATAGTATTCATCTGATCTATATGGACGTAGCGGCGGTGGATGCAGCTGGCCATAACCACCGTAGTAGTCTTGATTCCTCGTTCTGGTTGGTGGATACGGTGGTGGTGGAGCCTCTATTGTTGGTTGGTACAGTGGCGAAGGGCCTGCAAAATTCATACAAATTCATAATCGAACTGAATCATTTCTGTTAGCTGTCACATATAGAAAAAAATAAGAAGAAAAAGGTAATATATAAAAAAGATTTTGAGGGTTGCCTGGTGGTCGATATGAATCATGAGAAACATGGTAAGATGTCATTGTAAAGCTTTAGATTTGCAACTCGTTTTGGCAATGGGAAGTTTAAAGAAGTTCGATTTCGAAAGTGATATTTTGAGAATTATTTCACGAGATAGATAGAAGACAATCTCTCATTTTACTTTATGAAAATGGTATGAAGCCATAATCTAAAACGAAGAGGTTGGTTTTATGGACGGGAAGGCAATTGGCAATAGTTTTGTCGACGTGTTGAGTTGCAAACAGCGTGACGAGCTAATTGGCAGTTTTCCGGGTTAATTCAATTTGGGTCGGTGCCCTCCGGTTCGGCTTGATTTTAAAATTTCAAGTCCTCTGCTTTCTTTCTCTCTGCCGATTAATGGTGTTTCATTTTCGATTGGCCCATTTCTCATCTAGAATATTAGAAATCAAATATTAACCGTAAGTTATTTCGGCTTAGTTTGGTCCCATCACAGATTTTGGTCAATTTGGTTTCAGATATTGCATGGAGTTTTTATTTTCATATTTTATGTTACTATAACACGCTATTTTTCAGATAACAAGTTATTGTTTTCAAATTACATGCTATTTTATATAATTCATGCTACTTGTTAAAATCATCCCTAAAAAAGTTCACTCTATCTTGAGAGTTTTTAGTTTTACCACTCCATTCTCTTTTGTTGAGAGACTCTAATGACATTTGTTATTATGTGAATGGTTTATTTTTTTTAGCTATTTAAAATTTAATTATATCATTAAAATTTCTCCCCATAAGGATGCTCTAAAAGTATTATTACTTCAATTCTCATTTAGATGCTGCCATTTTTCGAAATTTCAGACTCATTTTAACATTTTACTGTGAAAAAGTTGCCATTGAAACTCGGGCTAATGCTACTCACAAGAGAAACCACCATGTTATAGCAATTATTAAGATTAAAGGAAGAAACATAAACAAATTCTCATCTGAATAGTAAAGGGAAAAGAAAAATAAAGAGAGATTTGAATTCAAGGAGATCGAGAATGAGGTCGATCAAAGTGAAGAAGCTGTGCTGCACATTTGGGACAGTCATCAACAAGCTTAGGAACCATGAAGTACATGAAACAAGCTTTGCATCCAGCAACCACAAGTACATCTTCTTCTTCTTCTTCTTCTTCTTCTTCTTCTTCTTCTTCTTCTTCTTCTTCTTCTTCTACTTCTACATCTTCTTCCTCTGATGAAGAGTCTTCACTGTCGTAATATGAACTATCTTCTTCAAAGCACACGGTTCCCTTTGATTCTCCACTGTCATGATCCTCATCACTTTTCTGTTTTTTTTTTTCCAGTTTACGTAGTAAATCTCTCCTGTCTAAAACAACAACAAAAAACCCACCTCTGGATTTCAATCAAAATGTAAAAATGTTTTAACTCATTTGATGTTACGGCTAATGCCAAATAAAGATTTTATCTTTTTCTTAGTACTCTACTTTCTTTGCAAATTGCAAGACAAACAAGATTTGGTCCTAGATCTATATATTAGTATATGACTATGTACTTTTTATATGTATGTTTGTGGTAGCTCTCAGACAAATCGTTGAACAAATGTTTCATGAAAAAGCATCAAATAAGCTATATATATAAAATCTTCTTTTCTGTTTATCCAAAAGCAAAAATCTTTGAACTTATAAGTTTAATGGTCAAGCCTTTATAATTTTTGCCATGACAAATTTCTGCAAAAAAATTTAAAAGCAGATTATCCATATAAAGAAGGGAATTCTAAAAAAACAAACATCTTTAACACAAAGCCTGAAACCAAAAACCTTATGAGCAAATATACGGTCTTGAAGCAATAAATGCATCACAAGGAATCAAGAAATAATTTAACTAAAATTAAAATTTCTCCTCCAATGTACATTTTAATGCAATTCAAAACACGAAAACGAGACAAGTTCAAAGTTTCTGTAGTGATCTTGATTTAACGTAGAAAGCGAAAAGAAAATTATAAAGAAAGAAGATTCTCATCTCATTTGTGTTTTTTTACCTCGAGATCAATACACTGTTCCCAGTGCCAAGAAGAGATATGTGAGAATTGAGGTCCAATGTTCTATCTGAGATTGGAGTATGTTCGGATCTACGAAACCTGTCTGTCTATAAGAAAATATTTGATGAATTATATACCAAAAGAAAAGAAAAATATACCAAATTTTGTTATAAATAATTATGAAAAATTCATTCACCAAATGCTTTAAATCTTTATAATAATTATCTTTTTGGTAATAAAACTCTTATTTATTATCTAAGAAATGAATATTCAAAATATGCTGATCACTTAGGTAACTCAAATTTTGGTAAATATAACAATGATTTATAACACGTGTTTGCCTTCAAATGATATGCAATTTTTATATTATTCTTGTTACTTATGAAAAACATTCCTAATAGAGTTCACTATTTTTTACAACTTTTGCCATTCGGTTTTGCCAATTTTTATTCCGACTTTGGTTATCTAAACTTTATTAACCCTTTGTAACTTGCCGTCGTCAGTTCCCTCCACCTCTTTACGTTTGTTTTCGCTTCGACGCCGAGTGTTGCCATTGCACAACTATTTCGATGCGTGCGACAAGTGGACCTTTTGCATGTACGGAAGCGAAACATCGACGGTCTACATGTATAGCAGCATTTGTGTTGCTACTTATTAGTCAGGCAGTAGTTAACGGTCTTACCAAATGGCCCTGCCTCGGAAAGAATCCCGTCACTGTTGTTTCTTACATAGTCTGGACTATTGGTATTATCAGCACTGAGTCACTGACATGATCAAATAAGAGTTTTGGTTACAAGTACTCTTTCAGGAAGATAGTTTATGGGAACTGAAATTATAAATTGTTACTGAAAAAACAAAGAACACGAGCACACAAGATAGTTAATGAGGTAGTTCGGCAACATGTCTACATCCTCCGAACATCCACCAAATATCACTTGGACAATCTTTACTAGAGACTTTGCCTAATAAGAATCATTCGACACTAAGACACTCCTTAGATTGACACTGACCAATATCTAGCTACACACGATCGATTTAGGAACAATTAGAAGTAACTCGACCTGCATAGATTAATACACCTTAACAAAGTAACTCGTTTTTTTCTCTATTTTTTCGTCTACCTTTAGCAGTATACACCTCCCTTGTATTTGTATTTATGTACGTATGAGATGTGTTATCTTAGATTTAACCTAGCTACAAAAAGGAAAATATCATTTTCTATAAATTTTCAAAAAATATATCTCCACACATATGTTGAACTGCACAAATTTCTTGTTTAGACCTTTCTAATATATTTTTTGATATTTATCTCAACTCCATAAGCAACGTTAGCATCAACGATAAATTCCGAACTAGTTCGAACAAGATATGAACTTTCTTTTTACTCTACAAACTACTGATGGAAGACAGAAGTTTTCTAAATAATTCAACTTCCTAACAGTCATTTTAGAAATATGCAATTTTAAATGCTCTACGAAAGACACGTATGGGAAGACATTTGTTGTTTTGCATTTGCAACTTTTTTCCAATTATGACATAAACTATTTCAAAACAGAAAAATCATGTATATGTTATTGAAACACCTCTCTCAACAGAATTATAAAATCACTTACTGCTTTGTGATCCATAGGTTGAGTTGAATCACGTGTATTGCAATTTGCAAGTTGCCTTGAACCAAAAATTGTCGTTGGCACAACTGGGACATGTCTGATCATTTTCTCTTCAAACTCCTGTTTTTAACCAGTAACACATATTTTGTCGTACGATTAATATGTAGTAATTAGAAACACAAATTTGTAAGAAATCAAGAAGAACAACATTTATTTTTGTACTTTACTACGAGGACGGATATTACAGATTTAGTGACCCAATGACCAGACTTTTTTTGTTTCACTTAATATCAAGATTTAAAAGCATTACTTTAATGTGCTTCGGTTTTGAAAAATGTGTATATAACAACCATCTAAAAACTCTAATCTCACAATTCTTTTATCTATTTAGTATATATGGATGTATCCGGTTCAAATACTATAAACAACAACAACTATATCATATTTTTTGTTCCAACATATAACATGGTTAACACATAAAACGATTATTAATAAAATTTTCCAGCACACTAAACATATATTTATAGATTTGAACAACTGTAAAGAAAAATAACTTATACCAAAATCCATGATATAACATTTTCTTAAAAAGGATAATTATTATCACCGCTCCTTGTTGATAGCTTGGAATATTTGATCATCTCTTTTCCATCGTTTTAGTTGTGATATTTTTTCTCCTTATTTATCCCAGATAATATCATAATAATAAAAGAAAAAAAGTAACATTTCACCAAAAAAGAAACAAGTAATAAAAGAAAAAGGTTTTCCAAGAAAATTTAGCGAAATTTTTTGAGAATGATTCTGATACCAAAAAAAAAAAAAAATCATGAAATGTGGTGGACTCACATGTTGCAATGATTATAATTAGTACTACTAGTACTCATCTTTATTCATTTAAGAGGCGCGCGATTCCTCAGGGCTCATTTCATTGACCAACTTTAATGCAACAACTCTCCGTAACACATCCCCTTCACATTATACTAATGTCCTCTCAACTTTTTTTTGGTAGGGTGGTGGCCATAATTCATTTAGAAGAAAACAAATTACATTCAAACCTGTCGTGGATGCGCAGGCCCCGCAACATCCTCTAACAAAATCAAATTACCAAACTTCGTACTAATCTCAAACAAATGAAAACTTAAGTAATGAAAAAGCATAGTTTATTAATCCATCGGCGAGACAATTAGCTTTTTTATACACATGAAAAATACGGATTCTCCAGTCCCTTGATAAAAAGCCATAGCACAAACGTAGTAGAAAGGACAGCGAATGCAAATCACTTATCTCTATCGTAAGAAAACCAACCACCATTTTCCGAGTCCACCTCTAGCTCCAAACGCGTGATTCTACGCTCCCAAGTTATGTATAAACCATAGTAAACTCTCTATAGCTCCACCAACAATGCAGAACATATTCTAATATTCAAAGCAAAACCTCTATTCCAAACTCCATCACTATTTCGCAAAACCCTACTTGCTGTCGCTAAGTTGAGATTCCCACGCGATGCTCCATCTGTATTCAACTTCACCCATTCATCCTTCGGTGTTTTCCATGCTATAAGTCTCTCCACCCTTCCATCAGTTCTTATATGGTTCTTTGCATGTAGATTTGTGAGAGAAACTTCCTTAGCCAACTCTTTTTGAAATCGCATCCTATCCCGACATTTACCTTTCTCACCAAAGACATTCCCACATCTCTATTTCGAACCCCACCATATAGCCATAGCAAAAAACATGGACCATATGCTCTCCCCCATTTCTGTATTATCTCAGAGGTTCTCATAAATCCATCCCAATGGCTGTTCAAAAAACTCTCCTCTTCCCTATTTCTATATTATCTCCGAGGTTCTCACAACTTGTAAGGCATTACTACACAACTCTATGCTGCCATTCTTAGAATTTTATTTTAACATTTTACTGTCTGAAAAATTTGCCATTGAAACTCGTGCTAATGCCACTCACAAGAGAATAAATAACAATATAAGATTAAAGAAAGAAAGTGGAATAAACCTAAACAAATTCTCATTTAAATAATAAAGGGAAAAGAAAAATAAAGAGAGGGGTTTTGAATTCAAGCAGAATATGGTCGATCAAAGTGAAGAAGCTGCGCTTCACATTTGGGACAGTCCTCAACAAGCTTAGGAACCATGAAGTACATGAAACAAGCTTTGCATCCAGCAACCACAAGCACATCATCTTCCTCTTCCTCTTCTTCATCCTCCTCTTCCTCTTTGTGATTCTCTCTTGATGATGGAGATGACTCTGACGAAGACTCTTCGCTGTCGTAAAATGAACGATCTTCTTCTGAGCACACGGTTCCATATGATTCTCCACTGTCATGATCTGCTGCATTCATCACTTTCCTTGGATCCTCTTTCACTTTCATTCCATTTTTCCAGTTTATGTAGTAAATCTCTCCTGTCTAAAACAACAACAACAAAACAACCTCTAGATTTCAATCAAAAAGTAAAAAAGTTTAACTCAATCTTTATGTTACGTACGGCTAATGCCAAAAATAAAGTTTTCTCTTTATTACTCTACTTTAATTTCTTTGAAATTGCAAGACAAAAAAAAGCTTTGGTCCAAGATCTATATATTAGCAAATGACTATGTACTTTATATATGTATATTTGTGGTAGCTCTCAGACAAATCATTGAACAAATGTTTGTTTGTTTTCTTTTCCTTAGAAAGATAATCGTATCTAGGAGATGAAAGATTGGCTGAAAAAAGCATCAAATAAGCTAATATAAAATCTTAGGTTCTATTTATTCAAAAGCAAAAATCTCAGAACTTAGTATCATGGTCAAGCCTTTAAACTTTTTGCCATTAAAAATTTTCTGAAAAAGATTTAAAAGCAGATTATCCATATAAAGAAAAAACCAAACATCTTAAACACAAAGCCTGAAACCAAAAGCCATAAGAGCAAATATGTATACGGTCTGAAGCAATAAATGCATCACAAGGAAACAAGAAAGCATTTAATTAAAATCGAAATTTATCTCCCGTTGTACATTTAATGCAGTCCAAAACACGAAAACGACACAAGTTCGAAGTTTCTGTAGTGATTGATTTAACCTAGAAAGCAAATGTCATCTCATTTGTTTTGTTTTTTTTTTTTTTTACCTTGAGATCAAGACACTGTTCCCAGTGACAAGGAAGAGATATGTGAGAATTGAGCTCCAATGTTCTATCTGAGATCGGAGTGTGTTCATCCGTCATCGACGATCTCCCAAATCCATCTCCGACCCTTCTTCTCCGATCATTCAGAGAACAATTCTGCATCGATTTCTCCAGAGATTCTGTTATCGTCTCCATGTTCGGTGCTTTCATCTTCTTTGTTTTTCCCTCAAAGACGCAGAGAAGAGAGAGAGGAACAAATTTAGAGATTTTATTTTGATAAGAAAAAAACTGAGGTAGAAAACAAAAAGCAGGGAGAGGGGTAATTTCGGGAATTTAGCATTGGGGTTGGTTGGTTGAAAGTTCACGCGCCTTTAGGAGAAGCGCGTGAGGATTTTTGGGTAAAAGAGAAAGTGGACCCGTAACTGTCAGAAACCAAAGTGACTACAGAGGCTCGCACTTTGTCTCACGTCCGTGTTACCGTGTTGTTGAAAACGTATGACTATTAGGTGCACACGCGCCGGTTTGGCGCGTGGTGTATTGGTTAGTGTCCAGTTTAAAATAAGAGGAGAATAAAAGTTTAAATCTTGGGAAGGGTTAAAGTGGCAAACCTGAGATTTTTGTTTTTTTTGGAAGAAGTTAAAACTCTATAAAACTAAATATAATTAACGTAGCTATCGAAAAGAATGCCGGAACTTCATTTATTCTGTTATTTCGTGTTTTTTTAAGCCTTAAATATTACAGTATATATTAATCTCATTCCCTAGATAGTAGTATAAGGAGTTTTTTTTGGGTTTTTAGATTTTTAATCTAACATGGATTTGGTTTAGTACGGTTTTAGTTTTGGTTCTGATTCATATTTAAATTTTCAAATAAATTTAGGTTTTACATTGGTATTTTCTTTTGTTCCATTCGGGTTTTGGATTTTTGGATATAGAGAAGTTTGTTCGAATTAACTTTTTATTCCTCAATACTATTCTGCTATATTGGTATTTATGTCTGTATCTTAACTAGCCTTCCATGTCTGCAACTAGCTATTGAATATTAATTTGATTCAAGAGCAACTTGAAACATCCAACCTAAATATATATTGTCCATGGTCGTTGTATCTCCATCGGTGATAAACGATCACTATCAAGATTTCCAAATTATTTACTTGGATTAAAGAGTTTGTAATAGTAAAACGCAGCTGAAGATAACTTCCTAAAGCCAATAAGCCTTTATTAAAATATTCAAGTTCAAATCCAATTCCGTTCAACATCTACAAAATAACTTTTACGTAGTAGAAACATCCAAATTAAGTATATAAATCTCCTTTACCTAACGATCATTAGTCTCGTGCTCCAGCCACTTAGGTTTATCATAATTCGAAGGCTTGAGGTTTGGTGCATACATAAAAATTCAATAGCAACCAGGATGATATTCATGGGATACGACACTAAAATATTAACCTGGAAAATGAAATGAATCTGGCCATGAGGTGGCAATTTAAAATAGCATAGCCTAATAATGCAATATGATGCGTGGAGAAACATAATTGAAGAGTTGAGATTTTTGTTTTAGAAGAAGTCAACCAAATTATTAAAAGAAAAAAGGAAAGGCAAAATGTTGACATTTTAGCCAATTAAAGTAAAGTATTTTTGCGTAGATAAAGGCTCTCGATCTTTTGCTGCAATTATTATGATTGTGAAAATTTTCATATATATATATATATATATGTCAATTCACAAATCTTTTAAATAATAAAGTCAAGAACATCACGATTAAAGATAAAAATAAAAAGTCAAGACCGTCACCATGTTCCCACTTTCATTTTCAGTTTATGTAACAATACGTAAAATATAATTAATTTCTCACCCAAACTATCTAAGACCATGTGATATTTAAGATTTAGGTACAAACATGAAGCATGCTATATTTGTATAGTGTGGTTACTTAAGATATTAGGTACATGTATCTATGTATAACTTTAACTATTATAACGTTTATTACTGAACTTATAAAAGAAAAAACCTTATCATGATATGTGCATACGTACACACACACACACATGCAAGGATAACTAATCACAATTTGTTTTCTTACAAAAATACAAAAAAAGAAGAAGATAGAGAGAAGGAATTGTGATAGACAAATATATATATAGTAGTGGCAATAAGATTTTTACATTATTTACCAATATATATTGGGAATAAAGGTATAGTCTGGAGGATAATGACGTTTCCGTAAATTTGTTTAAACCAAAATTGAAAATAATGAAAATATTTTTTTTTCACTATTTTCATTATTTAAAAAAATAAAATAAAAAATTAATGAAAATAGTGAAAGAAGAGAAGTGCAAAGGAATCTGTTGGAAGTGTAGAAAGAGAAAGCGACCACCACTCCAATCCAGTGTAGTTCCTTTTTTTTTTTTTTCCAACAAAAATATTTTACTTTTACGAAATAATTTATATATTGGTAGTAAAAAGGTTTTTAAAGTTGTAAAATACAGAAAGAGAGACAATGGGGCCTAAGAAGGGAATCTCTGAGGAGTGACAGAGATGTTTCAGATCGAAAGAGACGCCAAAGTGTGTCTGTGACTCTGTATGTGTGGGTCTCCTCTCCTTCTTTATCGAAACCAAATACTACCATTTTGCTTTTTCGTTTCGGATTTTTCAAAAACCGCATCAAAATATTAACTTGTTTTTTTTAGTATATATGAGTCAGTTTCTTCTTGCAGTTCATATTTCCTTTTTTTTTTTTTTTTTTTTTTTTTGCTGGCTTTTAAGGATTTTCTAAAAAAGAGTTTGGTACTTTTCGTTATTATGATTCATATATTTCTCTTAGCTAGAGATCATTCGAATGAATGAACGTTAATTCGTTAAAGAATAGTAGTTACATTATTTAAAGTCCATTATATATACACTAGTAGATATCTATGCTTCTGACTTCTGAAATCGAATTTAGTCTACATAATAAGAAATCAAAATTTGTGAAATGTGCGGGACTAGAGAATCTCCTAGATTCCGAGGACAAGCATCCACCTTTAAAGGCATTCGAAGATAACATAGTTTGGACGTCTCGTTTTCGCACCGCATAAAGGGAACAGGCTGTAAGCCTAACACTGCAAGATTTGGATGCTTGGTTCAACGCCACATGAATTCACGACCGGATTTAGGATGTTCCTGCAACCCAATATCCAAATTTTAATTTTATATATATAATGAACTAGATTGTCTGAATCGCTTACAATGGCCATCTAGCTTAAACGATTTACTAATGTCTCTGCCTCAATGCGTGGCAATAGATGCAGAAAATTATGAGAATCTAAGAAACATTTATTCACTTCTGAAGAACATATTGTCAGCCCTATTAGGTAGGGTTCTATATGATTTTGTTGTCGTGTCTTTTTTTTTTCTCAATTAGCGCATAACTCATCCTAATGTCACACCATTTTTTTGGATGATACGTAACTATCGCGTTGCTTATGCGGGACCATTCCGACTGGAATATGGTATTGTGTTTTAGTGGACGTGCATGATTCAGAACTTGAAAGATCTTTTGGAGTTAAGCAGACCGACTCGGTTGAATTTGGGAAATCTGTTACTGATCGAGGATCTAACTATGAAAAAGGGATTAGGCTATCCCTACACAAACTGGTATAGAAATCTAGAATAGATCTCTTAATGAGTCGTAACTAGGACAAAATCAGTCGAAAATGGTCTGTGAAACGAAAGCTGAGTCGATTAGCTTTGATTTTAAAGTTTATGGGCTTAGACTTGGGCTTTGCATAAAGATCGGCTAAAAAGCCTTGAGCATGTATCTGGATTCTGTCTGTTATATCTTGGATGATATAAATCACACATCGTCATTCATGAATAACTTTTGAGACAAGAAACCAATGTGACAACATAATTACCAACCAGTCTAAAAAATAAAGCATAGTTCTTTCTAGTTAGGAAAACAAAAACGTTTTTTAACAATAAAACCAGAAGTCAAAATCAGTGGTAAGTTTAATTTTAAATTATTTTTTGGTTATTTCTTATTGACAAAACTGAGGTTAAATTATTATTGTCTTCTTGTCACTCAAAAGAAAAACATAACTTTCAATTAATTTTAAATAATAATAATTACAGGACCCAAAAGATAATTACTATCTAAGGAATGTGATTTGATTTTTTTAAAAAGTCCTGCGCTTTACTCAAACCTTCCGTTTTATGTTATGAGTTACGACAAAACAAAAAATTGACCCAAAGATGATTTTTCTTTAGATTCGCCAAAAAAAAAAACAAAAAAAAAACAAAAGCTAAGGAAATAATAATGACAAATTTTATTCACCGTAGATCTCTCATCGTCTAATTATGAACCGTTGATTATATAGCGAGTTTTGTTCATTATATACGGCTCTTCTTTTTTTCCAGTACAAGAGTTAGGTATTTTCATTAATTGAGATTTATAGCTTTGTTATGTCTTTTCTTTTGCATTTAATTATGATGAGTAAAGCTCAAATCACTGGAAACACAAAGCTTAACAAATGTCAATCTCATCTTCTTCAATCGGTGGCTTCATCACCAAAGCCACCTTCCTTAATCTTCATCTCGCTTCCTAGTTTCTGAAAATTCGAATTAGAAACAGAGAGATTTTGACGGGAATTGAAAAAAGGTAATCACAAAATGGGTAGTTCAACGACGGAGAGTGTGGTGGCATGCGAATTTTGCGGCGAGAGAACGGCGGTTCTGTTCTGTAGAGCCGATACAGCGAAGCTTTGTTTGCCCTGTGACCAGCACGTGCACTCGGCGAACCTCTTGTCACGGAAGCACGTGCGTTCTCAGATCTGTGATAACTGTAGCAAAGAGCCAGTCTCTGTACGGTGCTTCACCGATAATCTCGTTTTATGTCAAGAATGTGATTGGGATGTTCACGGAAGCTGCTCCTCCGCCGCAGTACATAATCGCACCGCCGTGGAAGGGTTCTCAGGTTGTCCCTCGGTTTTGGAGCTCGCAGCTGTATTTGAAATCGATTTGGAAGGGAAGAAGAAAGATGAAGGAGAAGGAGAAGATGAAATGCCGGAGAATTTTGGGATTCCGTTGGATCCATGGGGTTGTGGATCTAGTGTAGTTCAAGATCTGATTGTTCCTTATGATAGTTCGATTAAAAAGCAAAGACCTAGCTTGGGAAGGTCTAAGCAGGTAGTGTTCCAACAGCTTGAGGAGTTGCTGAAGAGAGGCTTCGTTGAAGGAGAATGTGGAGGAGAGATCATGGTTCAAGAGAGAATCAACGGCGGAGGAAGCATTACTCAACAGTCTCCAACGACGTCGTTTACTTCTTTGCTTATGTCAACAGATTACCAAAGTTCTTGTGGTAATGCTATGCAATGGAATGCTGCTAATCATAGCAATAGCCAGAGCTCTCAGGTCCATTTCTTTATCTTTCGTAATGCTTTTGTGCTAATGAGAACTTTACTGATTCTTTTCTTGGTTGTTCTAGTTAGAGGTATATACTGTGATTTATGGTCTTTGGTTCACTCTTGAATTGTCGTTGTTGCAGATATGGGATTTTAACTTGGGACAATCCAGGAACACTGAGGAAGCTAGTCCAGTCGAACCTAAAGGCTCTACTTTTACATTCAACAACTTCACTCATCTCAAGAATGATAAACTTCCCACCAATGTGAAAGCTTCCAGAGATACTTTCCAGGTAATACAGCAAAGCAATCTAAAAACTGATTTACTGATAGTTGTTGGTTCATTTTATTGGTTTTACCTCTGCAACTATATATCAATTTCCTCCATCTTGGATTCAATAAAAGCATATGTATTTATATCATTATCATAATTCAAGCTGTACATGTTTGGTATATCTTTTGTCGGTGAACTGTGATACTATTTACTAAGATATTAATTAGCAGGATGATTCAATCCGCTCGACTTCCACCAAGAAACAGGAAACATCTAAGAGCAACAACGTTCCCACTGCCATTCACTCACATAAAAGTTCTACTGACTCCAGTTATCAAACCACAAGATTGGTCGCGGCAACAGATGCTGATCTAGAGCGGATGGCACAGATCAGAGACAATGCTATGCAGCGGTACAAGGAAAAGAAGAAGACGCGGAGGTAATTGTCTTCTTCTTCTTCTTCTTTAAACTGCCGTTTTGTTAGTTAATTGTCTTTCCAAAATCCTAATTCGTAATTGTGTCATCAGATATGATAAGACCATAAGATATGAAACGAGGAAGGCCAGAGCTGAGACCAGGTTGCGTGTTAAGGGGAGATTTGTGAAAGCTACAGATCCTTAAGTCTCTCTCCACGTTAGGTGTAATATATGTAAGATCATAAGTTAGGAACTTTTGTTTTTTCTTCACCTACCTTGTAATTGTAAATGCAAATGATCGATCTTCAGCTGTATAATGTGGCTAGCTTTTGTCTCTTTTTAGTTTGATTTGGTAGTGTTGTCTTTAGATCCTTGTAACTGCTTTTTTTTTTTTTAACTTTCTAGAAGCAAAGTTTATCCGATGGGCCAGACACTTCAGACGTTAGCACAAAGAGGGTAAACATATGAGAATCTAACTATTTAGCAACCAATAAGATCACTGATGTAAAGAAGACTTTATTTAACAACTGATTGTATATTATTCGTAATTAATCATGAATGATTCTAAGAAATTCGTCAGTATTTTTTATAAATTCATTACGGAATCAACGCATTTGACAATGGCGTCTTCAAACCATTATAGTATCAGAGATAGGTTTGGAATTGGAGAGCAAGCTAATTCGAGTTAGCTTAGCCTTTGGTCTCGACGTAACAAAAATTATCTCTTCTTTGTTAATATACAGAATCAATGATACATCCAAAAAAGATGAAGAAAACATCTCGGACGTAAAACATGTTGCATCACTGAAGAGATTACCAAAAGCTTTAAATGAAGATGTTCAAAAGAGTACATCAATTTGACAATTATATGACTGAAGAAAAAACCAAAATTCGTCGGCGATTATTTATAATGCTGGCCTCTATTCATGTTATCATTCTCAAAACAGGGATCTGCTACTATATGTAATAGGAAACTAAAATCATCGGTGAACCTAAAATGGGAGGAGATATTTACATATATCTGCAACTACAGGGAATGTCTTCCTCCTCCTAAGGTTTTGAAGCAGCTACAATCATATTACAGCTTATATATTCCTCTGCAAATTCATCAATTACAATGAATATCAGAACAATTCTCCATTGTACACTTAAACGAAGTGAGTATCAGAATTTATGGTTTACCTCTTCTTTTGACATTGTTAGGTTGTCTGGACGCTCGGGAAGAGCCGATGGTGGTGGATGGATCAATGACATTGGGGTTAAAGGAGGCGAGGCAGTGGCTAAATTTTTAGCGCCCAGAGTCGTCTTAGACATATCTAAATCCGATGCTCTAAGGTTGCTAGTAGGTATAGAGAAGCTACGAGTGATTGCAGGTGGTATTGGGAGAGGAGAAGCTGAATTTGTAATTAGAGGTTTACTAACCAATTGGCTCTTCAAACCCAATGGAGCTGAATATCGAAATTCCCTAGAGGACTTAGTAGAGCTTCTTGGTGGTGGTCTAGGAAGCTCATGGAGCTCGCTTATTTTTGGTGTTGAGACAAACGTAGGGGAAGCAGTTGGAGATGATGATGACACTTTAGGTAACTTAGAAACTGGATTCCTTGGGATTGGACCCGAGTACAAGTGAGGTGTTGAAGGCAGAGGCTTGTTAGGTAATGGTTTACTTGTTAGTGGACCAGAAAAGGATCGTCTCTTGAGTGTACCGAGACGAGAGTACAAGAGTCCATCTGATAAAGGCGGAGGCAACCGAGAAGATGTGTTCTTGTTACTCTCTCTCAGGACTTGTTCTTTCAAGGCTACCATTGATCTAGAAGAAACCTTTGCAGGCCCACGAGCTTCTAGTGGGGATGAAAACCAAATATTTTTTGTAATTGCCTTTGCAGGATTAGATACAGCCACATTGTTCTTACCTGGACTTGTAGTAGATGAGGGACTTCTTGTTGTTTCCACAGGTGTTGGTAATGCATAAGTGCTGAATTTTCGTGTTAGAGATGATCGCATCCGTAACAGTTTCTCTGAAGGAGGATTTGTGTAGTTCTCGGCAAAAAGCGGTGCTGATTGGCTCCCTGTCCTAACATCTCTCCTAAACGAATAAGATTTCCCATAGTTTCGTTCCTCATTTTCCTGCTAAAAAAAAAATTAAGACTGGTAAGAAAGTCATGCAAAGATACAAATTAAATTCCTTGAACTATAAGCATCCTCAGAATTTTTCAGAAAAGAAAAGCAGAGAAGTGGATCAGAAGTCAAATACAGCTTTTTGTTACCTGTGCAGTATTTGGTCCTGCAACTAGAGGAAATGTGACGTCTGAATGACCCAACTGCATGCATTAGGCGAACATTTTTTAGGGAAAAAACAAAAAAGCCCAAGATACGAATACAAATAACAGAAGATTGATAATCTAACCAATTTCAACAGATTCTACTCAAAATGTCATTTGTCATCCCTCTATTCTAAATGGCATTCGTCATCCCTCTACTCTAAATGGTAGTCGTCATCCCTACCAGGAAGTAGTCCAGAAAAAAGGGGTCATCTAGAGATAAGACCTTTTGTTGGTATAGGGTTTCAAAATGCTTCCTATGAAAAGCATTTCTAGTTTATCAACTACATTTAGAATACATTTCTTATGTTTGTCACCTTTAGGAGCAACATTGTCACATGGAGTATCACTATTCTGTTAACGATCATCAAAAGCACCAAAAAAGAAAAACAGGAAATATCATCAGAACCATAAACATATGAAAACATCACCTCTGAGGAATCACCAGGTGAAGAATCTGCATCTTGGTCCTTGTCATTCACTCCATATTCAGAACTCAACTCTCCATCATTATGCACCTCAGAACCATCGTCCTCATTGTTTTCTATTTCATCATATCCATCATCGTCTTCTAATCCAGTGAAATGGTAATCAATATGCTGCGACTCAGTTACCATCTGTACATGCGGCTCTACTTCTTCAAGGGAATTAAGAGCCTTCTTGAAGAAGCATAACTGCAGAAACACAAAAAAAAGTGACATCAAGACAGTGTTCTGATGATCGAAACAGAAGGAAGAAAAACAGCCCAAGATGGAAAACCTGTGCAGCATGGTGCCGTGCTGCCTGCGTCAACAGACTACGTGTTTGCCCTTGTTTCAGAGATTTTAAACGGAAAACAAATAAAGTTGTCTCATTATCATATTCCTCATGAGCTTCTTGTAGTTGCTGCGTCAAAAAAGTTTCTCCTTTCCCACCCTTCGATCTCCCTTTCTCTCTCTGTCTTGTAAGCATGCCTTCATAAACATTCCTGAAAGGTAAAAATTTCTATGAATAGATTACTTTTTGCCCATTACCATGAGAGGAAGTTTTGATAAGAGGAGATCATTTAATAACTCTACGGAATGGTATTCCCATCATGAGACCAAAACTCACGTATGGCGTTTACCAACAACATTAACTTTTTTTTTTCAATTATAGCAAGGGCATGTCATATTTTATTTCCCGTCTCACTAATAGATATTTAGATACGAAAAAGAAAACAAGCCAAGAACAACCTTTTCTCATCACAGAGCTGCTGCATTTCCTGCATCACCATTAAAACACATTAGTATCGTCATTTGAAAGGCTGAATCAGCAAGCATATCAAACAACGGTTAAAATCCTCGTTCTGTCAACATGGAAGTTCATATATACACAGCAAGCATGGGCCATTCTGACCATTGATAAAAATAAAACAGATATAGATTCCAGATGAACAAACCTCAACTATACGGAGTTCATTAAGAAGTGACTCTGAGGGGATTGTGATTGTTTGGAATATATGAGACCGCTGAATTACAAATATATTATTAGTGGTTAGACAAAGGAAAACTCAGCTGAAAAATATTGAACCAGTTTGTACCAGATCTCAAAAACTTACATATTTATCAACAAGTTTTTGCAATTCAAACTGCAATTTTCCCAGCATAAGCAACACTTTACCTGCATAAGAATAAGAGAAGCAGAATGTTTCTTTTTCAAATGCACATTATATAGATCGAAGTAACAGAATGAAATATATGTAATGTGCAGAATACTTGGAAAAAGGATAAATGCACAAATTTTCTGGTTTCAAATGTTTAAACATTATCAAGAGAGATAATATGATGTATTTTAGGAATCTGCTTGTCAAACTTACCACTTTCTTCATCATCATTTAGAGCAGTTTTCTCAAGAAGACACGCACCTAGTTCTCGCAAAGATTCAGAAAATTCTGCAAGCAAATGAAATCTGCAAATGATAAGAATATATATTTATTAACAAGAAGATGCTTATCTCCATATAATTGGGATGCAAAATATCACTTCAGAATTACAAATAAAATCTAAGGTCTATACAGTTCAAATACCTTAGATTGAACCATCAAAATGAGAATGCAAGAGTGTAACTGTTAGAGCTAAATTTAAGAATCAATCAATTTGTTTTCCTTCTAAACACCATTATCTGCAAGCTAGATCGATTCTGAATAGCAAAGTTATGAAATTTCAGGTTACAATAGATTACCATATGCACTATTTGCAGTAGCAGCTGCAGCAGAGAGTAAGCTATCATAGCAATCTCTCATGTCTTGCACGTCCTGTAAAAACCACAGACAAGTGAAACCAATTAAATCGACATTTCAGTAATCTTATTTGTAAAACAGAGAGCACCAAATTGAAAACCTCCACACACAAAAAAAAAAAAAAACTGTAATCAGTCAGTTGGTTGGTCAAGTGAAGGAGATGATCTAATTTAACCAAGTTGGAGAACGAAAAGCTACAGAGCAGCTCAGATAAAAACATGGAAGCTCCAGATCCACTACCCAACTAACACAAATGATTATCCAGAATGCAAAATCTGAATCATCACCATTTCCTAAATCGTTGCCACTAAGCTTAAATTGGCAACTAATTAACGTAACCTCCGACGAGAAAAATCGAAAATATGATTGAGAACCGCCTCATCATCAACAGCTAACAACGAGAAAATGAAGACAGTCCAAATTCGAATTGGATAGAGATTGGCACCTGCGAAGCTTGGGCTAGCTCGTCCTTCTGAGACAGAGCTCGAGGATCTCTCCGGTCCTTAGATTCATGCTTATGAAGCACCCCTCGTAATCGTCGGAGAGAGGTTTTCATGGCCGGAAACGATCTTCTCCGGCGAATCAAGGAAATCGAAAACGACGATGAAAGCAAAGAACGGCGATGATCGCTTCGTCTACGCCATTCCAAGAACAAAAACCTAATAATGGCAGAAAATATCAAACCAGCGGAGAAAGAAAAAAAAAATAGAAAAGGAAGTAAAAAAGAAAGGCGTTTGTTTAGAGGTAAAGGAAACCTTTGAGCCTTGACTTCGTCGTCTCTTATGATACCTTTGCATCCTTTATCAATTTTCTTTTCATATTATTCTTCGCTCATAGTTACGTCAGCAAACGTTATTAATGATGGCAGCACATGTTAATGCTTTCAATTATGGAAACTATTTTATTACACCTTACAAAAACATGAGATTTGTTTTAAATCAAATTGTAGGTAATTTTGAAAATATATAACTAATTGGGAAAATGCTTTTCGGCACACACTAATTAAATGTCATCAAATTTTTAGTTATCAGATAAACTGCAAAATATATTTTTATCCGTGACTAATCAGGATTTCGGTTTGATATGGGTTCGTGTTTTTTTTTTAATTTTAAAACATTTTGGTTTTTTTTTTTTTTTTTTTTTTTATCAATAATTATTCATTTATTAAAACGATTCAGAAATCCAAATCGAGAGGACAGAGTTTACATGAAAACAAAATGCAGATAAAGTTTAGCAATTATCTGCCGCTAATTTGTCTAGCAATGTGTTCTAATTTGTCCGCTTTGAAATTTAAATTACGAAAAATTAAAAAGAGGGAGAAAAATACGAATAAATTCTTGATTCTTACAAGGTTTTCAAGGTATGTCGAAAAACAGGTCAATCCGCCGGTGTAGATACTATCTTCACCAATTTGGAGGAATCCATCAAAAAATCAACTTCTGTTTTTTGTTGTGCGATCAAACTTGTCATGGTCCAGATAAGAGCTTCTAACTCGGCGTACAAAGGAGAGAGACACCTACGAGTATTACATGCCCCCATAATTGTTTTTTCCATGTCATCTTGAGAGCAGAACTAACATAATCCAGAGAAATTGTCCATCTCTTTCAACAAAACGCATTAAAAGCTGAAGTCCGAGATAAAGGTAAAACATCGGTACTCTGAGAGATTTGTTTAGTCTCCTTATAATCTGCTAATTTTAAAGTTTCTTGCCGGTTTCTATCGATGTTTTTAAAGACCTTTCATTTCTCGCTTTCCAGATATACCATAAAATCCATGAAAAACTATCATCCTTGAAAATATCAGGAATTCTCCATAATAAATGATCCATATTTGAGACAACTTTTTGGTTTATGAATAATAGTATTCAAAATATAACATAATATCATTAGTATGTACTTGAATTTTAGTTACCTATATCCATATTTCCATATAAATTTAAGTTATAGATCAATTTATATATATATATACACTAAATTAGGATCCGATGGACGGGTTTTTAAATTTTAAAATAAATTAAATTTAAATAAAAACATTAATTTTAAAATTTTTTGTTAATGAAATATATCTTAGATTTTTTTTGAGAAAAAAATTATAAAGCATGTTTCATTAAAGAAGATAGTTATATACATAAATTTATTTTTCAACATAAATAAAGTAATTTAAATTCTTATATAACAATTTCATTATTATCTCTTGGCCTTTTCTGATAACATCTTTTTACTAAACCGTTAAGTCATCATCTCTCAATTTTTTATTATTTTCTCTAGCTTTATACCTAAGGATGTTTGGTTTCCACGATTTTTTTTCTTTTTCGTTACCTGATTTCCATCTACCACCATCTTCTGCTTCAAACATAAGTCTCATTGCCTTCTATGATCTATGATTTTATGTTTGGTTTTAGTTGTGTATTCCTTTTTAAAATTTTTTTTTTTTTTCCTGATAATCTATGATTTTATTTAATTAAACACATATCAAAATCTGTTCGTTTTAATTGACATGTGTCACGATCAGACGAGTTAATAATTTTGAATCATTCTTCTTTATATAATAAGATGGTTTTATTTCTTTTTTGTTACCTTTTAGGATTAGGAACTAACATTAAAATTTTCTTAAAATATAATTTTAATTTAATTAAATATATTTTTTAATTTAGTTTAATTTAATTTTTTTTTCTTGATAATCTATGGTTTTATTTAATTTAAAAATTGATGAAAATTTCCTTCTTTTTTATGATTATTTTTTTTTCTTTTTAGGATTGTATATGTTTCTTTTTTTTCTGATAATAATTTACTTTTTTCCTTGATAATGTATGGTTTTATTTAATTAAAAACGTGTCAAAATCTGATCGTTTAAATTAACGCATGTCACAATCAGGCGAGTTAACAACTTTGAATCATTCTCTTTTATATAATAAGATATATATATATAGGAGAATCTGTCCAAATTGAATCTGTCCAAACCTTTATTATACCAAATCGAATCGGAATAATCTGTCCAAATAATAAATAGATTGTGATATGATTCAATTTGGACAGATTATTCCGATTCGATTTGGTATAATAAAGGTTTTTATTTTCTAACATCTTTCATTTATTATTTAAAACATAGTTTACACAAAGATCATACAAACACGATACAAATATCTCGAGTAAAATTATTAAAAATAAAAAAAACGATAAAACGATAGAAGCGAATTTTGACGATATTTTCAACTAAAGTCTTACTCGCTAATAGATTATCAACCCGTTATATTCCTTCTTCGTACTCGAACTTAAGCATATGTGATTTATATTCCTGATTATCCTCTATTCCATGAAAACTCCAAAAATTTTGTCGCATTAAAACCGTCATAATTTTCGCCGAAAGATTTGGTTTTTATTCCCATGATGCCTTGTTGATACCCCTGTCTTTGATTTCTATGTATATTAAGTTTCTCATGGGTGGCTAAAATTTTCTCTAACATTGAAGAGATTCCGAGATTCCATATTCGATATATTTGAGAGAATAGATTGTTGCTATTATCAACAATCCACAAAAACTGAATAAACCGGAAGAAACCTCTACACAAGAGAGAGAAAACAGTTACTCATTGGAACTGATTACGTCTAAATGAAACGAGAATGAAACCTTGTCGCATAGCATCATTACGAACGGTTACTGTAATATATCACTACTGGTGCCGCTTGAAGAAAGCATTTGTTATTGATGCTGCAACAGACACACCGTCGTATTCGAGATAAAAACAATCATCATAATCGACTTTTGCAATGGTGATTGAATTCAAACTGATGAATAAATTAGAAACCCATTTTGGATTGAAAATGAAAAGTAAATATATATTTAAATGATATATATGTAAATACATAATTAGATATATATGTATATACAAAAAACAGAGGTACTATGCCAATATAAGAGATGCGTCGGCCGCGGTCAAGATCAATTCGAAAGTGTTTGTTCTTAGAAAAGAAGATTTTTTCTTTGAAACAGTTTTTTTTAGAGAGAGATAGAGATGAATGATGTTAGTCAAATTCTACTAAACTAAAGGTTTATTTGAATTTATACTTATCAGTTAATACAGGGGATGTTAGACAAGTTAAAAAAAAAATCTTGGTATCTTAAAAGAGTGGCTAACAATTACCAAAAGCAATAAAGCCTATCATGAGAAATCACCGTGTGTGGCCTGAATTGCGTAATCAGTTGGTAATCATAGGAATTTATTTATTAATTTTTGGTAAAGAATCATACTAGTACTAATTTATTACAGTTAGAGAAACAAACAAAACTTAATTTCCCGACAACTGATTTCTTCATGATTATTATTATTAGAGTCATTAGAAGATGTCTGAGTTAAAGCACTGGAGCACCCTGACGCCGAAGATACTGAACAACAAGGACACGTCGGAGTCAAATTCAAATCGCAGCATCTTCTTCTTTTCTTCTTCCTGTCTTTTCTCATAAAGTCATAATATATCATCGGACAACTTCTCTTCTTCTTCTTCTCCTCCTCGTCACTCTCTGTCTCTGTCTCTGCTCGCTGTTCATCTTCTTTCCTCTTATTATTATTGCCCCTCTTCTTCAAGAACACTCTGCACAAAACCCAATTCATGTTCTGTCCCTTTTTTTTTCCCAAAAAAAAGAAGACAATTTTGAGCCAAGTTTCTTCTATAGAATCAATCTATAAATAAAAATTGGTAGAATTTGTTCGAATCTTCTTACATATGACTCTTGTTGCGAATCAACGAGGCGATATTCATGAAGAACCCAATTGGTTCTTGTACCGTTGGGTGGTTTACCTTTGTAGAAAACCAGAGTTTTCTTCATCCCAATGATCTTATTCCCGATTTGCTTATCGATTCCAGTCGCTTTCCAATAACCAGAACCGGTTGATCGGTTCGACCGGTTTCCATTTGGGTATTTAGCTTCCCTTGTGCTGAAAAAATACCTCTCTGAATCACAATCACCTGTGATCATCATCATGCATACATACAAAACCATCAAAATTTGAATTGGATGAAAACGTAAAAAATGGATTTGTATTCACTAATTATTTACCTGGTAAATCCCATGGATCAGCTTTACAGACATCGGTTTCGGGTATTACAGAAGCTGGTAAGGGTAAATTAGTCACTTTTCGACGTAAATATTGAGTCACTAGCTCTTCATCGGTCGGGTGAAATCTGAAGCCGGGTGGTAATCTGAGTCCTCTGTTCTTAGTAGAGCTCCTCTTTTCCATCGGTTTAAGGTTTGGGGTTCGAACCGTAGAAACAGAGAGAAAAGAAGAAGATGAGAGATTTTTTAAAATAGAGATGGAAATTTGAGTTAATTTTATAGCAATGGATGGAGATGAAAAGATATCGTATTATATTCCAACTTGAGCCATGTCGTAATGAAATTAATTTCGTAGCATTACTAGTATCTCATAGTTTTGGTCTTTTACACAAATATATAAAATTAGCATCCCGAAATATATATATATATATATATATATATATTCTTGTATAAATAACAAAATTACTATTATCTATCCGACTCATTTGTAGATTTGGCTTGAGTATTAGAACTATACTAAAATTTTGTGTTATCACTTATCAATGCTAAAAACAAGATTTAATTATTGTTATTTGATTAAACTTAAATTGAATCAAGTATTTAGTAATCCAAACATGAATTTACCAAATACTTTCTCATCTTGAGTGGTAAAAAGGTTTAGAAGTCTCTCTAAGTTTAACATTTATTAATTAAGCTTCTACAAAAGGATGAGATCATTCGATTTAATTTTACTTTCGTCTTTATTAAATTTGTTTAAATTCTTTCGTTGGTTGATAAACCTAATGTATCTGATTTGAGCGTCGGAATGTCTTATTCGTTTTCAACCGTTTAAGAATATAATCGAAGATATATACGAACACATACATTAGTATTAACGATCATCAACAATCTTATTAGACTATGATGCCATTTTGTAGTGGTGGCATGATAATTTCGTATGTTTTAGGAGCAACCGTAGATAGAGATGTGTATGCAACTAAATTTCGATAATTTAATTAAGGAGATGTGGTTTCGTGGGGTCAATGAAAGTAACAAGTGCCCTGCAGATTCCTCTACTCGAATGGTCCAATTATCTTTTCCCAATCCAGATAATAAATTACATAACCCTAAGTTTCTGTAAACCTTTAACATATATATATTTCACTAATATGGGTATTTCTTTCTTTTTTCGTCAACGATTCATATGGGTTTTTAAACCAACACGTTATTGAATCTATAGTCTTACGTAAAACGAAAGAAAAGAAATTCCAAAACGGTTGGCTTTGCACACCAAGACTCTAAAAGGAGTTGAAATTGAATTGACGTGCTTTCACTAAATATTTCCATTTCGACGGAATAATATTTTATATGGCATATTGTTGTATTATATTTTTTTAATATTGGTTGATTAACACAATTTATATATAGATTGTAATTATCTGATTGGTGAATAGATCTACAAACAAAAAAAAGTGTTCATGTGCTCGCGTAACGTCTTTTAAGATATCTAATAAAATTTAGCAGCTTAAACAAGTTGTCAACTTGCCATAAATAAAAAGAACAAAAGTGGTAATGTTTCAGAAAAACGTAACAAGCTAAACAAGTAAAAAGATGCAATTAGGTAAATGCGTAATCACACGGAGAATGGAGAAGTCAATAGGGCCTTTAGTTGCTTCTAAAACGACCCTCTTCAATTGCGTTGTCCCACCAGAGATCTCATCCACATTAACTTATTTTGTCTCACACAGTTGTCCGTACACACCTCCTAATCTCACAAATCACCAAAATTGCTTTAACAAAATTCAAAGGCTACAAATGATAAACAAATCATACCAAGCATTAATAAAAAGCGTGATTAGTGCAGAACATATAAAACTTGTACAAAAGACTATGATAAATAGAAGTGGATGTAGAAATTATTTTTGTTGAGATTTTATTTATTTGCTATAAATCGAATAATCTTTGTATAAATTATTTTATATATAAATATATTTGTTTGACATTTTTTAAAGTGCAGTTTTTTACAGAAGTGCACTGCACCAAACCACAAAAGATTATATATATACATACATATATAATTAGTGACAAAATACGGTTAATGGAGTTGAACCGTATCGTAATTTAGTGTACAACATATAAGCATTTGTAGAATAACAATGGCTTGGTTTGGCACTAAATGTGGGGCCTAATAAGGGACAGTGGAGACTTCAACAATGCCGGTTGCGTGAGGAGAAGGTAAAGGTAATGAACGTCCAAATAATACAATGTGGTGTTGTCGTCAACGAAATTCATACGGTCTTCTTCTTTATCTTCGATTTTTGTTGTTGTCTATATATATATAACATTATTGTTTGTAGTTGGGATAAATAAATACTTTAGGATTTTGTATAGACATATATGTTATGTACAAAGGTTATAAGTATTATTAGTATATATCTATTATTTCATCTCTGTAATTCTATATAAAGGCTGTATAGTGTTAATCTAATAAAAATCAAGGATTACATTCTATATGGTATCAGCAGCCATCGATTCTACCAAAACCTAGCAAAAATCAATTCACTCATTTCTAAAAATTCCCGCCTCTCTTCTCATTTTTCACCTATCTTCATCTCACGCAATGACACAAAACTCACCAACATCAACTTCCGAAACAGTCATCATCAACAACGAAACACTCCTCAACGTCAATATGTCCAATGTTGCTAAACTCACAAGCACAAACTACCTCATGTGGAGCCGGCAAGTTCATGCACTATTCAATGGCTATGAATTTGCAAGGTATCTTGATGCATCTGCTACTATCCCTTCCGAGACGGTCACCAGGTATTGTTGCTGCAAACCCTGACTTCACCCACTGGAAACGGCATGACAAACTGATCTACAGTTCTCTCTTGGACGCCATCGCCATATCTGTTCAACCGACGGTGTCGCGAGCAACCACATCTGTTCAAATCTAGGATACTCTCTATTCCACATACACAAAACCAAGCCGAGGTCAGGTCAAACAACTCAAACAACAACTGAAAATTGGGTTAAAGGCAGCAAGACAATTGACGAGTATCTCCAAGGGTATATCACACTATGTGATCAACTCGCAATTCTAGGGAAACCGATTGAACATGAAGATCAAGTCGAGACAATCCTTGAAGGACTCCCAAAAGAGTATAAACCTCTCGTTGATCAAATTGAAAGCAAAGATATGCCACTATCGCTGGCTGAAGTTCACGAAAGACTCCACAACTAAGAAGCCAAGCTCCTAGCCACCACTTCTCATGCGCTTTTACCAGCCTCTGCAAACGTTGCTACGCACAGACCTAGCAATAACAACAATCAGTGCAACAACTACAACAGGTTCAACAACAACAACCACAACACCATGCGTCCACCAACCAACCAACACAACTACACCCAGCCTAGGTCCGACAATAACACTCCTCGCCCATATCAAGGACAATGTCAGACATGTGGAGTTCACGGGCATAGTGCTCGTCGCTGCCCTCAATTTTAGCAAACCTCAAGACAAACATTTAGTGATGTGTCTCAACAACGAACTCCGTTCACACCGTGGCAGCCCCGTGCCAATCTTGCCATGGGTCCAAACTACACGGCAAACAACTGGCTCCTTGATAGTGGCGTGACGTACCATATAACAAGCGACCTCAACAACCTCTCGCTTCAACAGCCTTACATGGGAGGCGATGAAGTTCTCATCGGGGATGGCTCAGGCCTTGCGATCTCGCACACTGGTTCTACACTCCTTCCCTCATCCTCTCGTCCCTTATCCTTAAACAAAGTCTTATATGCCTAAACATCAACAAAAACCTTATTTCCGTTTATAAGCTATGTAACACTAACCAAGTTTCCGTAAAAATTTTCCCAGTGCATTTTCAGGTGAAAGATCTCAGCTCGGGGGCTCCGTTACTCCAAGGGATCACCAAGAATGAGCTGTACGAGTGGCCAGTGTCTCCATCTCTTGCCCAAGCCTTTTTCACCTCACCATCTCCAAAAACCAACCTACCATCTTGGCACTCACGCCTTGGTCATCCCTCCGCTTCTATATTGAATATTGTTGTTTCCCGCTTTGCTTTACCTTTTTCAAAAGCTTCACATAAACATGGTTCTTGCACTCATTGTCTCATTAATAAAATCCATAAGTTGCCCTTCTCTCAATATCCATCACCTATAATCGACCCTTACAATATATATTTGCGGATATGTGGAGTTCCCCCATCAAATCTATCGAAAACCAAAAATATTACCTTGTTCTTGTTGATCATTTTACAAGATACATATGGTTTTACCCCCTCAAACAAAAATCACAAGTCCGGGAAATGTTCATAGCATTCAAGTCCTTGGTGGAAAAATACTTTTAAACATCGGTCATCACACTACACACCGACCATGGCAGAGAATTTCTCGCGCTTCGCTCATACCTCTCGCAAGAAGGAATATATTATCTCATAACACCACCACACACCCCGGAACACAACGACATCTCGGAAAGAAAGCATAGACACATTGTTGAAACTGGGATGACTCTTCTTTCACAATCCGAAGTACCAAAGTTTTATTGGCCGTATGCATTCGCCACAACAGTCTTCCTAATATATCGCAAACCCACACCAAACTTGGAGCTCACCTCACCATTTCAGAAGCTTTTCAGCCATCCACCGAATTACGGCCGACTTCGTATCTTTGGAAGCATGTGTTTCCCATGGCTAAAGCATCACAACTCTCACAAACTTCAAGAAAATTCCAAACCATGTGTTTTCCTTGGGTATTCACTCACACAAAGTGCATACCTATTCCTGAACCTAACCACCGATCGCATCTATACATCCTGCCATGTTCAATTTGATGAAGAAACATTCCATTTCCTCCTTACAAAAACCCGTCAAACCACCATTACCGAACCAGAAACATCACCCTCACCAACACTGGTAACTCAAGTACTTCTCATCTCGACAGTGACAAACCCAAGGAGTTCGGTGCCAACTGGCATGGATCCTCACCAATTTTCGCCCCCAGCAATGACCACACCCAATGCACCAGAAAATCCACGTACTCATGGCTCAGGTGACATCGCTACTTTCTCTTTGTCAATTCCTTCTCCTATTATTCCTAACACTATTGTCAAGCCTAATAATACCTCTATAGGCCCATCGCCTCAACACACAGATCCAGTTACAACCACTACCCAAATTACCAACATCACAACATCAGACACTAACCTTCTTCGCCAAAATCCTGAAACACGCACAGCTCCACCTAACACAACCACCAATCCAACACCGTCGAACACAGCTTTAATTAACCCAGCTCCGCCACACCCTAACACCGACAACCAACCACCTCTAGTCGCATAAAACCAACCACCTCCACAATTCACTTGAATGACAACTCGCTCTCAAAACAACATTAAGAAACCAAACACCAAATTCTCATGAACACAACAACAACACCAAAACTTACTAATGAACCTACGACCGTGAACCAGGCCATGCGAGATCCCAATTGGCGTAATGCCATGTCCGGAGAATTTGACTCTCAAATAGGCAATAGAACGTGGGATCTTGTTCCCTATGAACTGTGGATGAGTCTTGTTGGATGCAAGTGGATTTTCAAACTTAAAATGCTCCCTAATGGCTTCTTTGACGTGTATAAAGCAAGACTAGTAGCCAAAAACTTTCATCATAAATGGGGCCTCGACTTCTCAGAAACGTTCTGCCCAACGATCAAATCAATCACCTCCATCTCGTCATAGGCGTCGCCGTTGGCAAATCATGGCCGATAAAACAAGTTGATGTCAACACGGCGTTTCTTGAAGGAACCGTTAATGAAGAAGTCTACATGTCTCAACCTCCAACTTTTGTAGAAAAGGATAGGCCTAACCATGTATGCAGATTATCCTTGTCTACAGATTAAAGAAAGCGATATATGGCCTAAAACAAGCACCACGAGCGTGGTATACTGAGCTTCAGAACTTTCTTATCAGGTTTGGCTGTCAAAACTCTTTAGGCGATGCCTCACCATTTGTTTATCACCGTGGGTCTAACCTTTCCTACATCCTTGTTTATGTGGACGACATTGTGGTCACTGGAAATTCAAGTCAACTAGTTGATATGATTCTTCAAGCACTTGCCAAACGGTTCTCCGTAATAGATCCCATATACCTGAACTACTTTATGGGTATTGAAGTTACACGGTGGATCTGCAATCTCCTCACAGAACTTCATGTATTCATCCCTAGAGCGCCAATAATCTATTGTTATAATATTGGTGCGACTTATCTAGCGCTAATCCGGTGTTTCACTCTCGAATAAAACACATCGCCTTTGTCTATCACTTTATCCGCGAACAAGTCCAAAAAGACTCTCTACGTGTCTTCCACGTCTCCACCAAAGACGAGCTTGTAGACACCCTCACAAACCTCTACCAAGAACTCCATTTCAAGCATCCACGTCCAAGATTGGAGTGATCAAACTCTCTCCATCTTGAGGGGGCGTAGAGACATATGTTATGTACAAAGGTTATAAATGTCATTAGTATATACCTAGTATCTCATCTCTGTAATCCTATATAAAGGTTGTATAGTGTTAACCTTTGTACTTTGGTGATTACATTCTATATTTTAAACTTTCAATTGTTTCTGGAATCAGTAAAAATTCGTTCTTCAGACCATCTCCAATTTTACTCTATTTTTTATTCTAAACTTTATTATAGAATAATCTTCTTCAATTTTATTCTATAAAATAGAAGAATGGATAGGATTACTCTATATTTAAAATAACTGTATATTTTACTCTATTTTAGAGTTGAACCTTTTTATTTATACTTTAGTTCTTTATTTTTGAATATTTTTATTTTATCTCCTAATTTTATTCACTTAATTAAATAAAAACAAAGTTACATACAACACACATTATATTTTAACAAATCTATGCCATATACTAGAGAATTGTGGATATGATGATAACGTGATGACTTTAATTTTTGTTTTACTTAGATGAGAATGTAGTTTTTTTTTCTTTCTATGACGGCACTTTTAATATTGAATATTCTTGATTGACTTTATGAATAAAATGTTATTATCACATAAATAGAACAGTCATAGCATATATTAGATTAGCAAAAGAAAACAAGTACAAAATTTAAAAATAAGCAACATAAAATAAAATTAAAACAATAAAGAGTAATGACTTAATATTCCGATAAATTATTGAAAATTTATAAAATAATAAAATATATGGGGTCAAAATATAAATTTTAAAAATAAAAGATATTAATAACAAAATAAAAAATAGAATATACTTAAGATTATTTATTTTTAGAGTAAAATATAGAATAATACATTGTAGAAAAATCCTATTATATTTTAGAGTTATTCTATATTAGAGTAAAAAATAGAAGAATACATTGGAGATGGTCTTAGTATCTCCTTTTAAGAATAATAAGATATATCCTTTGTACAGTTTTCAAATCTCGCAGTGACTGATATTTTTTGATGTATCAACCAATTAATATCAAGACTCCTCTGCAAACAATGTCTGCAAAAGCTACCATTTTGGTTCCAAATGCAATAAAATTGAGCGTTTTCTTCTCCCTCCATAAGATAGGTGTAACTGAAAAATATTAAATGTACGACTATTATTAGAAAAAAAATGGGAAATATGTCTTAAAATGTCTCAACTTTTAAATTACGGACATTTAAATCTTCAACTTTCAAAATATCATTTAAATGTCTAAGTTTTTGTTAACTTCATAATTAAATAGTTAACTTATGTTGACTATGCCCTTTGAGACACGACGTTAAATCAAGAGATGGAACATGTTTACGGAGTTAAGGTTTTCGTTAGTAGCTTTCGTTTAATCATAACGACGTCCTTTTTTTCTTACTAAAGAAAACTCAACTTTCAAATTGTGCATGTTTAAATCCTCAACTTTTAAATTATGGACATTAAAATGCCTAAATTTTTGTTGACTTCATGATTAAATGGTTTACTTATGTTGACTATGTCATTTTAGGCACGATGTTAAATCGAGAGATGAAGCACGTTTACCGGGTTAAAACTTATGTTAGCAGCTTTCATTTAATCAAAACAACCAATGTTCCGGCGATTATTTATCGTTCAAATTCTATTTCTACTTCCGATCTTTTCATCGAGATCCAACCATAATCAAGAAGTAAAAAATATTCTCAAATTGAAATACATTTGGAGAAATAGAATCTAACGACATCTTTGCTATCTGGACTTACTTGGAATCTGCGAAAAGTTTCTATAGAATTCCCTAAAAACTTTTAAGAGATTGAGTTTCTTAAGCATTGGTGATAATCCCCATCCATCGAATCAATCATTAAGAAATATTTAATAGCTTTAACATTTTTTTATCGATTATTAGTTTAAGCATTAAGCGTTGGAAAATTAAATAACCGATGAAAGAATGTTAAAGCTTTAATCCTGTAAACGTGCTCCATCTCTTAATTTAACGTCGTGCCTCAAATGCCATAGTCAAGATAATTTAACTATTTAATCATGAAGTCAACGAAAATTTAGCCATTTAAATGTCCACAGTTTAAAAGTTGAGGATTTAAACATTCATAATTTGAAAGTTTAGACCTTTTTAGTAAGAGAAAAACGATGTTATTTTCATTAAACGAAAAATGCTAACAGAAACTTTAACCCTGTAAATGTGCTCCGTTTTTCGATTTAACGTCAGTCAGCATAAATTAATTATTTAATTATGAAGTCAATGGAAACTTAAATATTTAAATAATATTTTGAAAATTGAAGATTTAAACCTACATAATTTAAAAAGTTAAGATTAATTTTAGACATTTTTCCTCAGAAAAAATCCGTAAAGTTTGGGCTTATAACAAAAATAATTAATCTCTAAAACGGGAGCCGTTTAAAAAGAAAAAAAAAAGAAGAGAAAATTCTCAGGAAAAGGTAAGATTTCAGTAGCAGAATCTGATCCCACCATTTTTAGATTCTCAGGAAAAGGTAAGATTTCTTCTCCGTCTCCGTTGGAGATCGGTCTCAGATTCGTCTTTATCATCCATTGAATCGTTAGATCTCGATTTTTTATATATATGATGCTATCCTTGATCGATGGATCCGATTGAAATTAGATCTCTTTCTCGATCCGTTTGATGAAATTCTCCATTTTTGTGGTGTGGGTCTAATTCTAGGTCTGAGTTTCCACTGTGATGGAGCTGATTTAAATAGTTCTATATCTGCATGTATTGAGATGGTTGGCTGATTCAATGTGACTAATTTTTAGAAGTGGTTTCGTATTTATCTAAATGAAATTGTTGTTTATGAGTTTTGCTCAGATCCTCCACTAAATTTTCTATGAGTTTTGGTTCTTTTGGGTATGTATAATGTTGATTAGCCTCAGTGTTAACTTTGAGAAAGATATGGTAGTCACTGGATCATTCATCGTTCATTGAGTAATGTGGGTATGTTTGTTTTGTAAACAGCGAAAATGTAATTATGGGGTTTTCAATCTTTCGTTACTTGTGTTGTTTCTCTTTTTCAGTTTGAGTTAAAGTTGAAAATGGAAGGGACTGTGTTCACGCCTTGTTTGGAAGGAATGAAACATGTCAAGTCTGAACATAACGAGATGCTTACTAAGCCATTTCTAGAGCTTTGCAAGACGATCTTGCCTGTTATAGGTATCAAAAAGATCAACTTTTTCTCTTATTTCTTCGCCTTTTATATACTTCTGTGTGTGTCTCCAACACTATAACCTGATTTCTATCTTGTGATTTTTTTCATTGTTCTTATGAATTACAAGTGTTATGTTTCCTATATCATGACTTCATTTTCTATGGTTTCTGTTTTCCAGATAAGTTTGGAGCTGCTATGACTCTCGTGAAATCTGACATTGGTGGCAACATATCGGTAAAATTCTCTTTTAGTTTCCACGATTTTGATAATTGAAGAGCACAAATCCATTAAATTCACAGAACGAACCACTGCTAAAAGTGCATTGCTTGGCCCTGTTCTGGCCCTTCTTACATAGTTATGTGTACCTCTGATAGCAGAGAAATAGGCTAGTGAAAATTTCCTGTACTAGCGACATGACTTCTGTGCATTGGATTATTATCTTGCAATATAAAATTATTGATCTGTTTCTGTGTAGAGGTTGGAGAAGAACTACATGTCTGATCCCGACAAGTTCAAGTACTTGTACACCTTTGTTCAAGTCGAAATCGAGTCTAAGACAGCAAAAGGATCGTCTAGTTGTACCAACGGTCTTCTCTGGCTAACCAGGTAAACGATATCGGCATGTAAACAACACATACCTTTAATTCAATGAGAGAAGCTTCTGAAAACCATAATATATATCACTTATGATTGGTTCTTTCAGAGCAATGGATTTCTTAGTGGAGCTGTTCCGCAACTTGGTAGCACATCAAGACTGGTCAATGTCACAAGCTTGTGGTGACTCATACCAAAAAACACTCAAGAAATGGCACGGATGGCTCGCCAGCTCTAGCTTCTCTGTATGTACTTACTCGTGCCTTATCTTCTTTCTCTGCAAACCAATCTCATTTTGAGTTCCTGAGACATGGTAAACTTTTTGTATCAGATGGCTTTAAAGCTAGCTCCAGATAGGAAGAAGTTTATGGATGTCATATCTGGTTCTGGTGACATCTACGCCGACATGGAAAGGTTTTGCGCTGAGTTTGGTCCGTTTCTTCACGATAATCACAAGTTTCTGGTAAACAAAGCCTTTAAAAACTTTAAATCATTACAGTTTCATCACAAACTTTGATTCTTTTGTTCTTGTTTTCTTTTTTGTTTTAAGGCTAGCGTCGGTATGGATGACATGAAAGCTTCTTGAGTCATCTTATGGTTATCGCCGGAATCTATCTTCTTTGCCGGAAACTTCGTCCGTTTTTTCTTTCTTCTTCGGATTCTAAAACTTTAGACATTCCAAAGAAACAGAATAAATGTGTCTGGTTTCTATTTGAATGTTCACTTTATATATTATAAATTTATAAGTTTACAAGTTACAACATATGAATCATTCTGATCAATTCTTTTCGTAATTGTGAATCTTTTCTTGTTTTCTCAGGTGTGTCAGATATATTTTACATTTTAAAGTATATTCATCTATTATTTAACGAAAACAAAAACCCATTTTTAAATGACAGGGCTAAACCATTTTAAACAATGTTTCAAATCATTTTGCTTACTGTCGC
Source organism: Cardamine occulta (assembly GCA_028015245.1). Classification (NCBI taxonomy): domain Eukaryota; kingdom Viridiplantae; phylum Streptophyta; class Magnoliopsida; order Brassicales; family Brassicaceae; genus Cardamine; species Cardamine occulta. The sequence goes on along the minus strand of CM051377.1, from coordinate 12,895,870 downwards.
AAAATCTTCTCATTGTCATTTCTATACTTAATCACTTCTTTCATTATTAACAGTCTAATGCAATTTATCTAGATAATCAAAAGAAATATAATGATATACTTACTAATAAACGTATCTAAGATTTCATAAAAGTAGTAAAATAAACAATAATTTGTTGTGGTTCTTGTCTCCTTCCTATCGACCTGGAAAATCCTCTTGACAACTTGTTTCCCATGGAGGGTTTGATTAACTCTACGTTGCCTCCATTACTATCAACATTCTAAATATATAATTACTTATTATCTGTAAATTACAACTTTGATAACTTTTCTTTTAAAATTTTTTTTTTCTCCTCTGGTAAAAAAGAAAAACAAAACTTAGTGCTCTCCCTCTTCTTCTCTTTGGTTTATCTCAACCAACAACTTCTCGGAGATCTCTCGATCCTTCTCTCTCTCTTTCTTCAGAAAATTTCAACATTTTTTCTCATCAAGAGAAAATCCATGCGTTCAAGGTTTAGTCTTCAGATTTTTCTGTCATTTTTTGTTTGTTTGTTTGTTCCTTTCGTACTTTTGGTTGATCTGTTCTTCGTTTGCTTTCCTGCAAGTTAGGTTTACGGGAATTACAGAGCTGTAACAATCGTCAAATCTTGAACAAAAAAAGTTGTCTTCCGGGGTGTGGACACACACTAACCGGAACCAACCCTTTAGTTTAATGGCGACGACGATGAAGGGCCTTCTCAAAGGCCTTCGTTACATTACTCAGATTTTTGGTGAGTCTCATCGATTCCCTCACAAAATTTAGGAAAACTCTGCTTGTTTCTTGTGTTACAATTCAATACATTGAGAGATTCAATTTTGTTGCAGACGAAGAGAAAGAGCAGGAGATGCAGATCGGATTTCCGACCGATGTAAAGCATGTTGCCCACATTGGCTCCGACGGTCCAGCCACCAACACGCCAAGCTGGGTACGATCATACATTTTTACGTTTTTTTGTTCATATCTATACGTTTGTATACGCATCATCTTCATCGTCTTTTTGGTAATAAACCACAGATGAATGACTTCAAAGCTCAAGAACATGAGAAAGGTCAAGTCTTTTCCAGGGGAAATTCCAATAAATACAACCCACAAGGTTAATTTGTTTGTCTTCTTTTTTACCTTGAAAGTTTCAAGCTTTGATGGAAACATTTGGATCGGTTCGAGGTATTTTGACGTTTATCTAACCAGGGATGAACCAACGTGGAGCGGGGCTAAAAGAATTACTGCCTCCGACCAACAATGAGAAACCGAAACATAAAACAAGGCGGAAACCCAGTGGATCAGCTAGTCCAAACCCAGACGGGTCTCCACCTAGAAGAAGCAGTGGAAATGCTGCATCATCAGATGAACAACCAAAGCATTCAAGACATAGTCGAAGCAAACACGGGTCAATGGACTCATCGAATGATCAAGAACCTTCAGTTTGTAGAAGGCATGGTGGTGGCGACAAAGAAGTTTCTAATCATCTTCCTGATGGTTCAGCTCCTCCACGGAAGGCAACATCGCGTCCAAGGAAACTATAAGGATCAGTAGGAGGAGAAGCATCGATGAAGAAATCATCGAAAGGAAAACCCGAGAATTCAGTTGATACCTGTAACGATAATATCTGAGAAACATAAAACGAAAACATGAAATGTATTTTTCTTCGGCCACCGGCTGCATATGTGAGTGTTTGTTTTGGTTTCTCTTTTAAGTCTTACCTGAACCGCTCTAGAAGGTAAACAAAAACTAGCTCATAAGAAAACAATTTCTGATACAACTCAGAAGTTCCATTGATACTTACCGAATCGAGAAGGAAATGTATTATTTGCAAAAGGAGAAGCAAGAAATGTATATAAACATTGCAAATCAACATCATTGTCATCTACTAGATTGTTCTATTTCTTGCGAAGATCAATGCCGGCTTTCTTGGCAACAGCATCGAGTCCGTTCTTCTCAATGGTCTTCAAGGCCTTAGTAGATAAACGAAGTTTGACAAAACGTTTACCAGCTTCCCACCAAACTCTTTTGTATTGTAAGTTGACGAATTGTAACTTCTTGGTCTTGTGGTTTGAGAAAGAAACTTTGTTTGCTCTGTTTGCTTTCTTCCCAGTAAAAGGGCAAATTCTCCCTGACAAATGAAAAACAAAACGAAACAGTTTCAATGTCTCAGAACTCAGAGGTTTTACGAAAACACCAAAGTCCTAAGCTTATAACAAGACGAAAAACTGGAGAAACACTAAGCAGCAATGAATTGGCTGAATATTTAAGGAAAAATGAAAGGTCGAAGCATATTAACAACTAATAGTAATATCTTTCAGAAACCTCTTTCTCCACCATTCAAAAACATTTGCATATCTCCAGCAATATATAATTGTAGACAAAGCTGCTCAAAAATTTCGAAATTCGACATGAATAAACCAAAGCAAAGATAAAATTTGGCAGGGAAAAAGGGGAATTACGGGCGACAATTGGCTGAATCCCGGGAAAGGAAGGAACTGAGATACGATTGATGACGTCACTGGGACCGTGTGAGATTCTTACGCCACTGAGCTGGGAGGTGAGAAATCCAAGCTCCTTTGAAGTCACCGTTGACCTAGCGACCGACTTCGCTGATGAAGTCATTCGTAGCCAAGCCCCCTGCGTCGCCATTGTCGTCATCTCTGCTTCTTCTTCTGCTTCGAAACAAGGTTTGGTTGGATAAACAAGGAGATTGGGTTCATCTATTTTTATTTTGTCCAAATTGAAACCCTCTCGCCGTATCAGAAGGTTACGTATCACCCGTATTAATCATATTTTCTCAAAAAGAAAAGAAAAGTACGGTTCCATCTTTCACTTCTTAGATTCTCCAATGCACAAAAGTAACGAGCTACAGGTGGTGATATGAAAACCGACCTGATCAAATCCCAACGATCACAAAGAGATATTTTAAAACAGTTTTTGTTTTGTTTTAGATGCTATGTATCTCGGATCCCGGTTCCAATCGGTATGTGGTCAGGGTGAGAAGAATCAGAGACTAGTCACTTGTTGGGACGTGGATCAGGTTTATTTGACCCACTTGGGAACCTGATGTGGTAAAGCTCTTCAGAAACATATTCCACTTTCACAATCCGGTTTCCGTAGAGCCTTCCGTGCAACGAATGCGCTGCATCACGTGTGGCTTCTAGTCTTCTGTACTCAATGAAGATACAACCAGGCTCAAACACATTCTCGGGGTCTTGTTCTTGTACTTCCTCTATATTGTCGCCAGCATCCCATCTTGTCTTCACAGCACGAGCTGATCCTACTTTTTCTTGCAGATTCTCTGCCTTGTCCTGTGCACTTTCCCCAACAATCTTTTCACAATCGTCATGTTCAGTGGAGTGATGATCTTCATTTCCTTGAGTATTTGTCTCAACGGCAGTATCCGAGCTCAGTTCACATAACTTGTCTTCACCTGTTGAACTGTCTGGCCTGACAACCTCTGCAGGATCTACATTGTCTGCAATATCATCAGCTTTATTGGACTCCTCGTCTTTCTCCTGAATCACTGACACATTCATTTCTTTCGAACCAGTTGATTCTAGGTTCAACAATGCATTTGTTTCGGAACCAGTAATATATTTGCTCTGGTGTTCAACAATGTTTATCGTCTTCATAACCCCAAACCTGCATCAGAACCAGACGCAGAGCTCTATTTTCTTAATGTCTTATCTTTTTAAAGCTCAATGAACTCATGGGAAGAATAGTCTCAGAGCTTAACCTGGCACATTCTAACCGTACATCCTCCAAAATTTCTTTCACTTCTGGCTCGGAAAGCGACAGGAGATCTTCTGGGTCAACCTTTCAAACAAAAATGAATGGAAATTTAATACAGCCTCTAATAGTTTATGTGGGTAAGATTAACAAGAAAAAATATAACTGATTCTCCTTACCACATTCTTAAGCT